>BQNB010087097.1:0-28008 GCA_026074375.1 Tanacetum coccineum
TCAGCCCAAAATGATAATGGAAGCTTAGAAGCTGAAAGCATCATTCGAGCAGCCTCAACAAGAGTGCGGTTCCGTCTTTCGACATTTCCTTGATTCAGATCTCCATAACCAAGAATTAGAGCAAACTGATCATTTCCAAAATGAACAGTACCCAAAAATTTCTCTATAAAATTACACAACAGCTTGTGATTGCCCATCATGTGCTTTGTGCATCTAGAGTCAACAATGAATAGGATGAGTTGTACAATCTGTAAGAAAATTAGAGGACGATGGAACATTGGACAAATTGGATCCTAAGGAATTTGATATCTTCAAGACATTAGTAATCCTATTCTAAGGCAAATTCTGTTGAGTGACTTGTTTAAACAAACCATCTAGCACATTAGTTTTATTAACCGACTGTTTTGTTTGAAAACTTCTCATTTCAGGAGAATTTGAAAAAGGAGTCGGTTTTCCTAAAACTGATGGTTTTGGAATTCGTTGAGCATTTGGTTGTCGAACAACAGATGGTTTATCAAACTGAGTTTCCACAGACTTTCCCTTGCAGTTCTCGATGAGTTTCTTCAACTCACTTATTGCTATGTTCTTGTCTTGCATTTGAGCTTTCAAATCCTGTATTTCATGATATTGTTCACGTTCTTTTCGAAATACATTTGAAGCATTTTCTTTGCAAACTGGGTTGTTTTTCATCTGTTCTTTACAATGTTGTAAAGAAAGTTCAAGAGAAATCGAGTGTTTTTCAAGTTTAGCAAAACTCTTTAAAAGCTTATTATGAACTTCGTTATTAACAGATTCAGTTTGTTTCGACAGCTTTTGTGCAAGACATTCACATTCTTGGACTTTATGAAGATACATGCATTGCAATTCAGTATGAGCATTTAATTCAGACATAGAATGCAAATATGAACATATAACATCTTTAGACACACACTCTTCGAGAAGTAGATCATATATGTTTGAAAAATCAGCCTTTTCAGATTCAAGTTCGTCAACCTCGTTTTTAAGGGATTTAACGTACTCAAAATCTTTATGCATTTCTATTTTAAGTTCGTGTTCAAATAGAAAACTATCATTTTGTGACTTTATTGAAAGAGGCATGAGTAAGGTTTTTATCAAAAGTTCCATATCATGAGCAGTTGGCACACAGAAACAACTACTAGTATGTTTACGCCAAGTTTAATCAACAATTTCTATAAATTAATTGATGTTAAATGTCATGTCGTTAAAAAATTGTCTACTTTTACTAATGGATTCTAAAACGGGTAGAAAGGCTACGTTTTGCATGTTTGGTTTTGTTCTGTTAAACGTTTTTCTCACAGTGTCTTCCGAAATTCTTTAGCGCGTTCCAATCTGATCAGTAGGTTCTGGAGGTGGTTTGAAAGTTTCATAAAGACTGTTTTGATATGTGTAATCATTATGTTTCACTTTGTCTTTATCCAATTTTAATGTGCTCTCCTTTTCAAGAGTCATTGTCTCTTCCCCATTGGGGCAAAATCTGTTTGCCAGATCAGAAGTATCATATGGGATCTCATACAACGAGGATTTTAGATGAGTATCTTGAGTAACTTTGGATTAGCAACGGTTGATCTCCAATTATACGTTGGCATTTGGGTGCTACATGTGAATGGTCTGAATTGGATGATGGTTTATTAACGAATTTATTTAAAAATTTATTTGCTTGTCCATTCAATTCATCGTGTCATTGTCTTTCCTTCACTTAACCTTTAAATCGAGTTAACATTACTTTCTCTTTGAGTTGACCTTCAAATTGTGACCTAGTTAACAGACTCTTTTTGACTAGCTCATCGTGTTTCTGATTGACAACTGATATTTCATAGGCTTTAGTTTTCAAACCTTCTTTAATTTCAATGTCTTTTAGAGCTAATAGTCCTAGAGTTTCATTTAACTTTGTTTGAAGTATTTTATAATCACTCGTTCGGTCATTAAGGGCCGTGTACTTCTCAAGCTCAGTCTGTTTGGTCTGAAGTGCAATCAGACAACTATCCCGACTGCTAGTAGCCTCCCCTAGAGCCCTACTAGTCTCATCAAGGTTAGTTTTGCACTCCTTAAGTTCTTGAGTTAATGATGCGTTTGCTTTCTTTAATTGCTTTAATACCGTTTTGTTTTCCTCCGTATCAAGAGTCAAATTAGCAATTAAATTAGCATAGGTCAATCGCCTCATTCAACACATAAGCCGCTTTTGATCAACCTGATTATCATTAGTACATATATTTGATGAATCAGGAATGACATTGCTATCATCCTTCTCCAAAACATATGTGTCGTTAATGGATTCAGGTTGCTCAGAATGTCGTCTCACATTGGCAAACACATCATTTTCATCATGGTTTTGTACCTGTTCCAATGGCGTATCAGTAGAACTTGATTCTGCAGGTAAGACTTCCTGAATCTTTGCCATGAAACCGTAATGTGCTTCCAATTTCTTCTTTTCTTCTTCATCTTGTTACAATCCACTGCTTTTTTTCATCTCCCTGAACTGTAACCGATGATTGAACTCTTGACTTGCACTGTTGATCTGAACTGTCTTTGCTCAACTTTTTTCAAACGTCAATCTTAATCTTTGCTTATGTACTTGCTCTTTCTATTATACATTGCTCAATGGAGTTCATGTTTTGGATGATTGTTTCCTTGAATGTTTGAGCTGTCATTTTAGTGTAATCTCTGAAGGTTTCTTTTACTTTTGTCTGATGATAAAGATTTGAATAATATCGAAGGAGACTTTAAAAAAGTCAGAGTTAATGAAACTTTTCAAACTGTAATGTGATTCACACTTAGAGCGGATTTGGAATCCAATCTCGTGAAGAGTTTCTGCAATGAGATGTGTTTCTAAGTATTCATGTGTTGAGATAACTAAAACTTGAAGGTTCTGACATTATCACCAAAGAGTTGTGCAAAAGCTTGTTGATACAATATACTCTGTTTTTCGAGAAGTTGAGTGGTTGATTTAAGTGCATTTAATTTGGTCAAGGAGTTTTCTTTGAAAATTTTTGCTGTGCATCTGCTGTTTCTGTATCTTGGTTCTCTACACTGAACCCGAGATGGAAATATTCCTTTGTTTCCTTTTAAGTTATATTAGAAGTGTGATTTTGTTGGATCTTGAATGGATATGATGTGATTGATGTTGTGGTTGTGTGCAATTCACGTTCACGGGATTTTACACGTCTATGATTAAAACCGATAAAAAATTTAACGGGATTTTACAAAATCAATAGAAAACCGTGAATGATTTGATTCGGAATCAGCGGCCAATGATTTAATTGTCTAAAAACAGATAATTTTCTGGCTAGGGTTAAGTCTATGATTAAAACCGATAAATGAATTAACGGGATTTTACAAAATCAATAGAAAACCGTAAATGATTTAATTTCGGAATCAGCGGCCAAAAATTCCAAAAAAAACTGAAAAATGTCAATAACTCATAGTAAACGAGTGTTTTGGGCTTTGAAAAATCCGTAACCAGCTAAAGACTAGTTATAACGTAATCCGTCTCGTTTTTCTCTTCGATTTGAGAGGTCACGGGCCTGAAACGGACTTACGGGTCAAAAGTTATAGCTGTTTTACTGAAACCCTTTTCTTCACACAAGATCTAGACAAAACACAGTGCTATCTTTAACCAAAACGCAATGACTTTTTACCCAAAACGCAATGACTTTTTACCCAAAATGCAGTGACTTTTTAGGTCAAAACGCAACAAAAATAAAAAATTTGGGCAGAGTATTCCTTAGTCAAAACGCAATATATGTCTTCAAAACGCAACCTGCAAGCAACTCGCTGTTTAGCAACTCGCCGTTTAGCAACTCGCTGTTTAGCAACTCTCTGTTTAGCAACTCGCCGTTTAGCAACTAAAATAAGCAAACCGCTGCTAAACCTATTGACAACTCGCCTTGTACCTGCTTAACTCGCCGCCTAAATGAGTAACTCGCCGTCTGATACTTTCCTTAAAAAAAGGATTTTGTCCCTTTTTCTGTCAAACCGCCACGAAGAATGCAAGGGACGAATTTTGCAAATATTCACCCAATGAACTTTCTAGCCACGAATTGAGTTAGAAACATGTAATACTTTGTGAGTACATCAAGTTTAAGCACACCTTAACTCGTATTACCTTGTAAATCATCCAATATTGAGCAACCCTCCACGAAGAACACTAAGCTTTAAAGCTTATATATCCGAACTTTAAGCTTGTATTACACACAAATTGTAACAATCTAACCTTTTGATATGTAGAACAAGTAGAGAGTAAGATTAACCAACAAATAAGCCAAAATCAAAAGTGAGCTGTGGGCTTTTTCACAAAATAAGCCACGAATTTGAGCTTATTTAACCATACAAATCAGACACGAATCCACCCTTTGCTCTGATGCTAATTGTAGGATCCCGTTTAACACTTCATAACACGAATCAATCACGGATCAAGAACTAGAAATGAGAAAGAGAGGTGAGTTGTTCTAGAGAGAGAAAGAAGAGAGAGAGAGAGAGAGATGAGAGAATTTTGGAAAAGGAAAAGATTTATTATTTTAACAACTTACTCTTTTCTAAATAGAAAAGAGTTTATATACCCCGTCGCGTTAAATGACGCGTGGGATATTTAACTAGGACCCGGGCTCGGTTTTGCTTGGGATTAAACCCGAAACATATACAATATTAGATTAACTATCGAGCCCGATTCCCGATATTATACTATTACAACATTAGCTAATTAAATGACCGAGACTCGTACACGTAATGAACGAACTTCCTGTTCGGCTCAATATTTTGAGGCTAACATTCCGTACTGGATATCGCATCGTTGTTTTGCCTTTTTGATGACCAGCATTGTTTTTCTGCCTTTTTCTCCCAATCATTGTATACTTCCAAATGTACTTCGTCTAGTATCTTGGCAAACCGCATGATCAGCGTCTACATAAGCTGTTAGAGTAATAGAAGAATCATTTGGATACCAGAGTCCCCTATTAACGGTTCCTCTTAGGTATTTAAAGATTCTTTTTACAACATGTAAGTGCTTTTTGGTAGGCTTTGCCTGATACCGGGCACACATGCATACAACAAATGTTAGGTCTGGTCTACTGGCTGTGAGATACATAAGGGTGCCAACCATTCCACGATAGTGTGTAGGGTCAACGGCTTTCCCTTGTGTATCTTCATCCAGTTTAGATTTCTCCACCATGGGAGTATCCACGGGGTCACTAGATTCCATACCATATTTTTTCAAAGATTCTAGAGCATATTTAGACTGGTTTAAAAAGATGCCTTTGGGACTTTGTGAAATCTGTAGTCCTAGAAAAAATGATATTTTGCCCATCATCGACATCTTAAACTTTGAACATATTATTTTTGAAAATTGGTCATATAGTTCAGGTTTAGTAGACGCAAAGATTATATCATCAACATAGATTTGTACCAAGAGAATATCTTTGCCTTGTCTTCTGATGAACAATGTGGGATCCACGGTTCCTTTAGAGAATTCCTAAGAGAGTAGAAACTTCGACAATAGATCGTACCATGCGCGAGGAGCTTGTTTCAACCCATAGAGAGCCTTCTTAAGCTTGTACACATGATTCGGATTGTCTTGATCCACAAACCCATCCGGTTGGCTGACATAAACTTCTTCGCGCAGAATGTCGTTCAAGAATGCCGTCTTTACATCCATCTGGTAGACAATCATATTCATGTGAGCAGCAAATGCGAGGAATATTCGAATAGCGTCAAGTCTAGCCACTAGAGCAAAAGATTCCTCAAAATCAATTCCCTCTTCTTAACGGTAACCACGAGCAACCAATCGAGCCTTGTTTTTTAGAATTCCTCCTAATTCATCAAGTTTCACCTTGTAGATCCATTTTAAAGTAATGACCATCACTTTATCTGGACGAGGAACGAGTTCCCAGACTTCAAGACGTTCAAATTCATTTAACTCCTTTTGCATTGCTTCAATCCAACATGCTTGAGTTAATGCGTCTTTATAAGTCTTAGGTTCAACTGATGAGAGAAAAGCATCGTAGTAACAAAATAAAGCTTGTCATGGAGTTGGAGTCTTGTGGAAACATGTCTTCTGAGTTCACCAATGATGTTGTCTAAAGGATGATCCTTGGTCCATTTGGTAACGTATTCTGAGTTAGGAGCAGCAGTGTGCACAACAGTGGGAATAATATCCGAAGAAGAAGATTCAGAATCGTTTTCTGGAATTGGAATACCAAAGAATGGATCGTTATTCATGTGTACAACATCTAAGTCGTGATTCTCTTCTTCGACATCGTTAGAAATGACAAGAGTTTGAGTTTCGGGTGTTGTTTGTGAGTTACTAGGTGATGGTGCATCTTGGTCAACAGTTGTTGAGGAAGGTGAAGTGGTTGATGCAGCGGGTTCTGGAGCTACTACTTCAACAATTAGAGCAATGACTTCAGGGGCTGGGCAATCAACACTTGATGGAGGGTTGAGTAATTCATCAAACAGTGGTTGAAACAAAAGATCCCAATCAGTTCTTGAAGGTGGTACAAACGGTGTTGAAGGAGGAGGGTTTGGTACGAGTCCTGAACTGATTGTTGCAGGAGTCATTTCATGAAGTGCGGGTTCTAAACTGCTGTGTTCAGAAGCCATCACAGTCAGCTCATCAAAATCTACATGACTTGTTTCGATGATTCGTCTGGTACGTCGGTTGTAAATTAAAAATGCTTTCTTTGTAGGTGCATAGCCAATGAAAATACCAACATCAGCTTTCGGTTGTAACTTTCCCAAATTCTCGCTATCATTTGTCGGATAACAAAGTGCACCAAATACGTGGAAAAATGATAAGTCGTGAAGTTTATCATGTAAAAGCTCATATGGTGTTTTGCCGTGACGAAGACGTATGATGGAACGATTTTGGGTATAACATGCGGTAGCAACTGCTTCTGCCCATAAGAATAACGGAGCTTTTGCATAAATCAACATTGTGCGGGCAGCTTCAATTAGCGTACGATTACGTCTTTCAACGACACCATTTTGCTGTGAAGAGCGAGCAACGGATGTTTCATGAGAGATGCTAACCTTCTCATACTATTCACACAAAGTTTGATTAACAAACTCAGTTCCATTATCTGTTCTGATTCTACGAACAGGTGCTTGAAGCCGCAATTGGATCATCTTGAGAAACTTGATTATGAAATCTGAAGCTTCATCTTTTGACCTTAAGCACTTTACCCATGTAAACCATGAGTAATCATCGACAATGACGAGGATGTACTTCTTTCCATTAACACTTGCGACACGCATTGGGCCACAAAGATCCATGTGCAAAAGATAAAGTTTTTCCGGGTTGGTGTCTTCAGATTTAGGTTTGTAGGGTTTCTTCTTGCACTTGCCCATTGCACACGCAGAACACAAATGGTCCTTTTTGTTGATAGAAATAATGCCTAAAAACATTATTAATATTTTTCACATCTTTACGTTTTGATAATCACAAAATATAAAAATGTTCAATGTAAAATTAAACGTAAACAAGTAATTAGTAGTAAATTTTATTTCGAAAATTATATCACTTAAAGGTATGAATAAATAAATGCTTAATGCATTTTATGATCAAATGAAATTTTTATTCAACCTCGCACTTTTATAAAATGTTGTAAACATATTTATAAACATTACAAAACATTTTCTACAATTAAAAGAAATGTTTTATTCAAAATAAACATTTTGAAATTCAAATTTTCGGACCTAAAACGGCTAGAAAGTGTCAGAGAAATTCTCCTACACAAAAGACAAAATGGGGAGCCGCCCAGATCAAGGACGTCCCCACATTAATACAAGGCGTGCCCCCCTTAATTTAAAGGTACCACCCAACCTATTTAAAGGGGACCGCCCATAAACAGACGACCCTTTAGTTTGTCCTATAAATACTGGACTTTTCCCCACTATTTTCTCACCTTTTGCACTCATTCTTTCTGATCTAAAACAGCCCACACATCTCATTAAAATCCTTTGATCATCTAATCATAAAGCTTTGTTTCCAAGTGATCCAAGCTTAATTCCTCAAGTGCAAGAGAAGAATACTTCCATCATCAAGTGAAGAAGTATTACACCTCAAGTGTGTATTGCAATCTTGTTGCATCCATATCACAATTTGTAAATCTTGTAAAGTTGTGTAGTAGATAAATCTTTGTGATTGTTGTAAGTATAGTTAAATATAGTGATTCGTCCAAGTTGTGGTAGTTAGGTGTGAAAGTGAAGTAGTGGTGTGAAGAAAACTAAGGTGTGAAGAAGTTGTGTAGTTGTGAAGTTGTGTTGTGAAGTCGTGAAAGTAGTGAAGAAGTTGTGAAGTCGTGATAGATTGGTTCTAGCTAAGATTAGAACTCGACATCTAGCTTAGTGTCAGAAATTGATATAAGCGAAAGTTGTGTACGGTTTTCTCCGCCATAAGGGAGTTTGTTGACATAGTGAAGAAAACTCTCGAGTTTGGTGCTCGAGAAGTGGAGTAGGGCGAATAGGTGCTTCGTTACTAAACCACTATAAATCCTCGCGTTGTGGTTTGATTGTTCTTACTCTTATCTCTTGTCTTACCTTATTTTCTCATACTATCCTATTAATTGTTTAAGATAAGTATATTGTTTATATTATGCAAGTGTTGAATTCACATAAAGTCGAATCCAAGTTTTTATTAACAAACATAAACATTAAATTAAAAAGCGGTAAACTATTCAACCCCCCTTCTAGTTTCCACAATTGGTATCAGAGCTACGTCAAACAAGATTTTTAAAATAAATTGTATTTTAAAACTTGAATCGATCTATGGAATCGGAAAAATATTTAGAAGGGCAATCAAGCAAAACCACCACTATTTGAAAGTGATGAATAATTTATTGGACAAAAATAGATTCGAAAATTATTGTGAAGGCAAAAGATCCTATCTTTGACATGTTATTACCGATGGTGATTTTCCTCCTATTCAAAATAATCCCGAACAAAAATGAATGAATTGTACATTTCATAAACAAAAAGATGATCATAAAAGAAACTTGCAAAAAACAATGAAGCAAAAATTGGTAATATATAATGCTTGCTACATAAAAGAATACGAAAAATTTTTGTGTCAAAACTGCAAAGAAAATTTGGGATACTTTGTTAATCACTCCTCAAGGTAATAATCAAGTCCAAAAATAACAAGATAGATCTCTTGTTCAACAGATATGAAATAATTTATGTATCCGGAAGAGGGTCAAATAGATAATGCATTTGCTAAATTTAACACTATTATTACTAGTCTAAAAGCACTTGATGAAAGTTTTTCTAGCAAGAATTGTGTTAGGAAATTTCTTAGGGCATTACATCCTAAATGGGTGCAAAAGTCACGGCGATTGAAGAATCAAAGAATCTAACAACTCTATCACTTGACGAACACATTGGAAATTTAAAGGTTTATGAAGAAAGTAATTAAGAAAGATACTTAAACCTCAAAAGGCAAAAGAACAAGAAGATCTATTTGCTTGAAAGCTAGAAAGGAATCTAGTGATGATGATAGCTCAACCTCCGATAGTGAAGATGAAGAATACGCCATGGCCGTAAGAGACTTCAAGAAATTCTTCAAAAGGATGATTCGTAAGACAACCACATGAAGAGAGAAAATCATTCCAAAGAAATAAAGACGACAAAAATGGCAAAGGCGAAAGAAAATGATTTAAGTGTGGAGATCCAAATCATCTCGTCGGAGAATGTCCAAAACTATCAAGATATCAAAATCAAAAAGCGTTTGTTGGAGGATCTTGGAGTGATAGCGATGAAGATGAAGAGGAGAAGACAAATGACGATCTATACTACTTCTCGGTTTTATTGATTGTTGTTTTTAGACTAATATATATTTTATATTTTATTATATATTATATATATATAGTGTGTGAAAAGCACCAATCAGTAGACTATGCAAATTAGGACTAAAAGTCATGGCAAAAAATAAAACCCTAAAACATGCTAAAATAGAATTAGAAAATGAAGTACTAGAACTAAAAAACAAATTATCTAGGTTAGAAAAATATAAGGAAATAATTGAAGAATGTAAATTATGTCAAGAACTTAAGCTTGAAAATGTGGTGCTTAGAAAAGAAATATTTAGGCTAGATAAATTTAATAATAGTAGTCACTCACTTAAGAAAATAATAAATTCTCAAAAGACTTCCGGAGATAAATCCGGATTAGGTTTTAATTTTACCAAAGGATCACCTAGCGAAACCAAACAAGTAAAGTTTGTAAAAGCTCAAGAAGTCGAGTCAAAAGAAAATTTGATAGAATCAAACCCAAAATTTATACTTATAAATAATACTAAAATTCCTATTGCAAGTGATGATGAAGTAAAACGTTTTTACAAACCCTCCTTAAAACCCGGAGTCGGATTTACTAAACCCACAATGAGGTCTAAAACTCCACCTCCGAGAATGACTAATAATCCTCGTCCTCGGTCTAAAACACCTCAACCTAGGAGAGACCAAGGTAGACAAAACTATCCTAATCACATAATAAGGAACCATTCACATCCACTTAGTTTTACTCAATGTGGAAGTTGTTCACCATGTATGTGCCAATACCAAATGCAAAACATATGCGGAAACAATAACCTCGGATACATGAAACATTGGGGCCAAATGGCTAAGCCATCACAATCTTTAAAATGGTGTGTTATCTACAAACATTCTTTGTCTACAGACTAAAGAATTCATGACAAGGTTCCCATGAACCCTTATCATTTACATTGTGAAGACATTAACGAAGATTATTCTAAAGTCTAAGGTACGTCTCACTTTTCATATTCGTAGAATATAGATTATAAGTAAATGACTATGTGTTACTATGATGATGTAGTATAATTAGTTCTTAAAAATAGTGTAGTCTCTAGAAATACCATTTGTTGGTTTTCTAGCTTTGAAGAGATTAGTTCATTATGAACTACTCTTTTGCGTAGATTATAGTCATTCGTCTACAAAATGGAAATCTTCTATGACCACATAGCAAACTCACGTAGATGAAGAAGAGCAAGCTAGTGGTTAACAATTAACATAGAAGTAGGATTAGTCGCGCGAAGATCATAGACACACTATGGATGAAACAAAATCCATTCGACCTCAACGATCATCTCGGATCCATGTCAACCATCATCTACATCTATCGAAATTAACTTCTTGATATTCTCAACTACGTCTTATTATTTCATTATCTTCGCTATCCATTCTCGTCTCATCTCAAATCGAATATACTAATTGTCTTTTTGAAGAAAATTTAATCCATCCTTCTTGCAGAAATTTCATCACTAAATACCTCTCGAAATGACGTTTGACTATCTCGTCCGAATTAGTCAAAGAAACCTTTTATTAAACAAGAGTTAATTAATTAATCTGTCATAATCATTCTCACAAAAACTGGCAAAATAGAAGAATTTTTTTTTCTCAGAGGGCGACCCCTTAAAATTAGGGGACGGCGTATAAATTGGGAGGCCCCTTAAATTAATTAATGGGACCGCGTATCTGGGAAAAACAAACACCCCTTTTCAGCATGAATTTTTATGCCAAAACATCATTCACTCTCTCTCCTCTCCCATTCATGTGACAGAAAAACCCAAGCCATAACAAATCAAATCAAATTTCAAATCAATCCAATTACCAAAATTAGCAAGGATGGTAATCACTAGCAAATTAATCAACAACAATCTATTGCCCCCCCCCCTTTCTAATGTTTTCCATCAATCTTCATTTGATTTTATTCAATTTTGTCATATTCAAAATGGTGTTTCTAGAGTACCACATTTTATGGTATGTTTTGATTCATGATGATCTTTAACTTGTTTAAACTCCTAAAAGGAAATCAAGGATAGATAATTGAGTATGTCGTGGATATACCCAATTAGACTCCAACCTAGAAGGTTAATTAAGATAAATGAGATGTATCTCAATATGTCTTGATTGAAGTTCTAAATTTTGTAAAAATATCTCAGAGATTATTATTGACAAATGCCTAGAACTGTTAAGTGTATTTTGTTGGATACACAAAAGAAATTATAGGATGCCATCTCTACAACCATACGAGAATAAGTTTTTGTTGCTCGTCATGCTGAGTTATTTGATAATAGTCTCAAATGTACAAGAAGCGAGTGGAAGTATTGTAGGTCTTGAATTAATTCAAGAAGAAGATACATAAACCTTCTAAACGCACTAGTGAATGTCATACTAAGGCTAAAACATGACAATGATGAACCTTAGAATGATGATTACTCATATTCATAGATCCGCATGGATACCTCATGATATGTTTCAATATCAATGGTGAGAATTATGAGTTAGAGGATCTTTATGAACCTTCTAACCATAGGAGATGCATTATTAGATCTTGGATTTAATGAATGACTCAAAGACTATGAATGAAGAGATGTTGTCCTAAAGGAGATAATCATATTCTTGGAATTTGTTTTATCTTTAACCTATTAGGTTTGAATGAGTTTCCTTTTAGAGAAGACTCATAAGGACAATATTTGTATACATATTTATTGCACGTCAAATGACATAAGTGTTTCCTCATACTCAAGTAATTGACTATGATTAAAACTTCCTCATTTATGAACTTTAAATATATAAAGATGATTAAATTGTCATATGATGACATCAAATAACGTCTATTTTATAGCATCATTTATACCATATAGTTAACCCATTTTATATAATCATTGCAAAGAATTGTTGCTTAATGGTTTATATTTGATAATTGCATTAATTATGGAGTACTTGGTGAAGATTAGCTAAAAGTCGCGCATTTTGGAGCATAAATGAAGAGTTCGAGAAAGTCTACTGATCTGACAGCAAATACGCCGTATTATTCTAGACCTATACGGCGTATCCAAGACTTTGACGAATCAAAAGATCATTTCCTGACTTTGAAGAATACGCCGTATCTACATCAGTATATACATCGTATATTATACTTTGGTCAAATATCAAGAAAAACACACTTTCAGCCAATACTCTGTACCCAAGAAGCTCGATACGCTGTACCCAAGATGTACAAAACACCGTACTGGAGTAGCCCAATACGTCGTCCCAAGATGTACAATACACTGTACCGGAGGTGCTCGATACACCGTATCCAGGAGGTCGGATACGCCGTATCCATACCAGCTCAAGAAAATTCTGGAATATTTTATTCTTGGAGCCCACGCCAAGCAACCCCGATACGCTGTATTGAGTTCCAATACGGCGTATCGACCAATTTTCAGAGTCTATAAATACCAAAACCTAAATATGATTTTAGATATGTTTTTTACCACCAAGTCCGATTTTTAGAAGATCTATGAAGCCGTAAAGGTCCTATAGTGGCCTAATCGATAGGAAAACTCTTGTGATCTCTACACTCCACTATACGCGTTCGGTTAGCATTATGGTTAATCGTTCATCTATGATTTCGTGTATTGTTACAATGACTATCGGCTAATACCTTTAGGTATTAGCTATGTTTATTATAATATAATGTTTTGATTTGTCTGTATATCGATTGTTCTTTATTCGTTGCATGTTGATTATGTTTATCACTTCATACCCGTTTATGTGCTTAATTAGGTGTTTTCCCTATCATTCAACTGGGTCTAGTCCTACATATTTAATGCGCTTCAATTTCGGTGTTGTTTGGGCATAGGCAACCCCCCCACCCCCCCCCCCACCAACCCCCCCCCCCCCAGAATCCGGATGAAACTTATAACCGCGTATTCATATAGCTAGAATAATAGGATCACCAATAGAAAGCACTGTTTCGATCTATGGTTAAGTGGATAGGTAAACTAAGCCGGTGACTTAGGATTGGACTACTAGTATATGAATAATAATAATAATAATAATAATAATAATAATAATAATAATAATAATAATAATAATAATAATAATAATAATGTTAATAATAATAATAATAATAATAATAAGTCTATTTCTATTAGCCACTCAAATAATGCTAAGAGTGGTGTATTTATCTTTCATAGAGTGAGTTTTTGTATTCAGGATGGAGTGGGAGCTCAACTTGTGTCTAGACTCCCATCCAACTTTATGTAAGAAAAATTACATTTATTAATAATAATAATAATAATAATAATAATAATAATAATAATAATAATGATAATAATGATAATAATGATAATAATAATAATAATGATAATAATAATAATGATAATGATAATAATGATAATAATAATAATAATAATAATAATAATAACAATAATAATAATAATAATAATAATAATAATAATAATAAGTTGATATCGGGTTGGATGGGGGGTGTGACAAACCATTACGTCCAGCAGATATTATTATTATTATTATTATTATTATTATTATTATTATTATTATTATTATTATTATTATTATCACATAACGTCCTATTTCCATAGGTAGTTAAGTGGGTGTGGACTACTAGTATATGAATTTCTATTAAGCAATAAGTTGGTAAAGCCTCCATGAGCTAGGATTCAATATACCACAAATATATAGTTTCCTAGATAGATTATAATCAACAGTGTGACCTTTATGTGGGTTTAGGTTAATTGTGACAGGAATTAAACTAGCGGACGCTAAACCTCGGTCTAGGGAGAAGATCACCTAACTCTTGATGTGTATACCACCAAAGATATTAATACAATACATTCGACGAATAGAACAATCATGCAATATTTTAGATTAAACTGGCTAATAAATTTTCCTTAGATTTGACTGCTTCCCTGTCTTTTGTTAATCATTTTGTGCGTTATTTGTCATCATATTAGGATAATTAGAACTAAACTCGTGTTAGTCTCTCATGCTGAAAACCCCCCCTTTTGCGTTAGTTTAGGTTTAATTAGATTTAATTAGAAGAATTGTTAGATTTGTTATAAATCTAGGTTAAATAAATTATCCTGAAGAATTAAGAGTTAATTTCCACTCTTAGTGATCGACTCTCTACTTACCAACGAAGCTACATATGATCGGGTACACTGCCCGTGAAAGTGTTGTTTTAGGTATAGTCGGCATAAAATAAATAGTAAAACTTGATACATAAATAATACCTACACGACGATAGATCAAGTTTTTTGGCGCCGTTGCCGGGGAGTGCGACTGTTTAATTTCTTGTTTTATTTGTATTTTTAGTATAAATTTAGTTTTATTTGTCTACTGTCTGCTGTTATTTATTAAATACGGCATATCCATTTTCTTTGAATACAACGTATTCGACATCAAGCATCAATACGGCGTACCCAGTTTACTGAATACGACGTATCGACTGTCTGATACAGCAATAGTTTTAGTTAGCTTTCTAGTTTAGTTTTCTAGAATAGTTTTACTTCGAATTATGTTTTTCTTTTCAGGTATCGTTTTCAGGGAGCTTCCTTATCCGTTTAATTACCCGACAAGGAGGTTGACTATTGAAGAAATATTAGATAAATTCATTGATGATGGAAAACGTGAGCATGAGGAGATGGAAATATTCATTAAAGAATTTAGAATCCAACGAGCTTTTGTTAAAAACACGAAAGCCAAACTTATTATGTGAAGTGAAAAATCGAGGTAAACGATGTCCAAAGGATGTGAGTAATGTTTTGATTCCAAAAACAAAGTCAAAAGGAGTGGACAAACTAGGGGAGGAAAGATGACGTCTGATGCCAAATGTAGTAAAGAAAATTAATGAAACATGGAATAAACGAGAGATGAACTCCCATATTTGAACAGTTGTGCGGACTAAGCGCATGATGATGGTGAGAAAAATAAATATTCAAGTATTCATGAAAGGATTACTCAACCTTTAGTAAAACCGCAACAATCATCTATTCCTTTCCCAAATTGGGTGAGAAAAGAAAAAGAAGAAGCACTGCAACGAAATTTTTTTTTTCTAGAGAATCTAAAATTAAATAGGATATTAATATATTATGTTTTTCGAAGCCATATTGCAAAAATACCAAAAATAAAACCACGTAAATATCTAAAGAGTTTACTTACGAATAAATCGAGACTTGAAGAAGCTTGCACGGAGACAATGAACGAAAGGTGTTTACCTGTCTTGCTCAACGAACTGCCATCAAAAGAAAAAGACCCCAGGAATTTCACTATCCCTTGTCAAGTATTGGAGAAACATAAGGAAGCAAAAGACTTGGCTGCAAATCACTTATCTAGGTTTGAAAGTCCGCATATGGAGGTATTAACTGAAAGAAAAATTACTGATAAATTCTCCGACGAGCATTTAATGGTGCTAAAATCCAAGTTTAAAAACGATGAACCATGGTATGCGGATTTTGTTAATTATATTGTTAGAAAGGTTGTTCCCCCAATTAGCCTTTTAAAAAAGAAGAGTTTTTTCTCGCAAGTCAAGACTTACTTTTGGGAGGAACCTTATGCATTTAAACTGTGCGCGAATAATATGAGAAGATGTGTGGCTAGGAGTGAACCTCTCAAAATTCTGGCACATTGTCATTCGGGACCTACTGGTTAGGGCATCTTAGTGCTAATGTTACAGCCAAAGAAGGTTTACAAGTCCGGTTTTATTGGCCTAGTGTCTTTTTAGGTGTTAATAAGTACGTAAGGACGAGTGATTCGACTGTCAAAATGTGGAAACATATCTTAAGGAACGAAATGCCTCAATAACATTCAGGTATGCAAGTCTGTGGAGTTTGGGGATTAGATTTTATGAGGACCATTTCCCCAATTTTAGATTGTATTAAATACTTATTAGTATATGTTGATGTTTGTGTCCAAATGGGTCGAAGCTTAAGCATTTCCTACGAATGACGCATGTGTTGTGGTTAAGTTTTTAAGAAGTTTATTTGCTAGGTTTTGGTTTCTTGGAGTCCAGAAAGCTTTGGATTAGTAGTAGAGGGACAACAATTTTGGTAATTGCCCTAGTTGAAAAAGCTTTACAAAGTGTTGGTGTGATCACAAATATCCACGGATTCACCCTCAATCTAATGGATAGACTGAAGTTACTAATAGGGCTATTAAGCGCATCCTAGAGAGATCAGTGGGGTATAATCCTAAAGATTGGTCGGAAAAACTTAACGATGCATTATGGGCATTTAGGACGGCCTACAAAACACCAAAAAGGTGTACACCTTTTAGATTAGTTTATGGGAAAACATGCCATTTACTTGTAGAGATCAAGCATAAGGCACATTGGGCATTAAAACAATGTAATATGGATTTAACGCTTGCTAGCGATAGTGTCGTTTGCCAGCTTATTGTGTTAGCCGAATTGAGTGATGGTGCTCTTTTGAGGGAATACTTGATTTACAAAGAACGGACCAAGAAATGGCATGATTCTAGACTTAGTGGTGATAAATATTTTAAGGTAGGCAACAAGGTGCTACTTTATAATTCTCGTTTGAAGATGTACCCTGGAAAATTTAAATCAAAATGGAGCGGTCCAAACATTGTTAAAATGGTGTATCCACATGGGGCTATAGAAATCACTGACAGGGACGGGCTTAGCTTCAAAGTCAATGGGCAACGATTGAATAAATATTACAGAGGTAACATTGACAAGGAGGATGATGAGGTTATAGAGTTAGAGAATGAGGCAACGAGAAGTTGAAGGGAGTCTAACTTAAAGACTCTCACCAAAATAAAAGTGCTTTCCAGGAGACAACCCATAATGTATTTTCAATTTTTATTGAGTCTGTCTTCCTAGACCGTCTATACGGCGTATCCAAACCCCATGGATACGGCGTATCGATTATCTGGACGTTATCCAGTCTTTATTTTCAGCACAGTCTATACGACGTATTCACTAAAAGAATACAATGTATACAGGTATCAATACAGCGTATCTTGGGGAATGGATACGGCGTATCAACTTCTTGTATAGTTTTAGGTATTTATTTCGAGTCTAACCAAACGAATACACAGAGATAGAATTGCATATGTTTTCTGAGAATTTACACAGGACCTCATGAAAAATATCAACAAATATTGGTGGAGAATTTACATAAGAGATCTTGAAATGTTGGAGTCTTGAAACTTCACGACGGCTGTTCAACACGAATTCTTGCTCAATAAATCAACATGGAGAATCAATCGAGTAAATATCAGTAGAGTTTTCTCATTCTAATTCTTTTTTATTCCCGAATTTAATGTTTTATCTATACAACAAGGACGTTGTATAATTCAAGCGGGGGGATGGAATTAGAATGTTTACTTGTCCTATTTTTCACACTAAAATGCTTAAATTATGGTCAAATTTAAAAAAAATTCAAGCATACTTTTGTGAAATTAATGGTTAATAACCTAACCACAATAATCCCTTGTTACATATATGAGGATTTAACATTATCCATTTCTAATTATTTAACCGAATTACACAAAAATATGAGTGTGCGATTGATGTAGTAGACTTTTAATTGGCTTGGTATTTCTATTCGAGCCGCAAATAATGATGTACATGGATTTAGATGGAGTACATGTTTAAGCTGTTATATTTTTTGCATTACACCCAAATCGTCTTTACATGTTGCTTATTGACTAACTACACTGGTTAGTTAAAACCATTTGTTTACTCTTATTTTAAGAGTAAGATACTCTTAAAACAACCCGTAGAGCCAATCCTTTAGGAACTACACTAATTATTTGTTTTGTTACAACTTTACACCTTATCCTAACCTGTTAGATTAAGTTTATTTTACAGTTGCTAGTTGCTTAAAGTTTAAAGTTTGTATTTCCCGAGTCTTGTGTCTATTTTGGTACGGTTGGAAGAAATTTGCACATTGCAAATGGGAATGTATATTATAGTCAAAACTCATGTATTTTTACTACCATTGCAATTAATGGTACGTCCAAAGAACGAAGAATTATCGAAGGAATTATCTGGAATTATTATGATCGTGAAGATGGTGAAACTACATCGAGTTTCGTAGTATAGTGTTAGCAAAAAAAATAAAAATAAAAATAAAAAAATTTAAGAAAAATTGCAACAAAAAAAGAAAAAAAAGTTTGAAGATAATCGTTTTGCAACTACCGAAGGAATTACACGAAGGATCGACTATTCGTTGATTCAAATCGACGATGTAGAGTATTGTATAAAGTGGAGAATCGCCTACTTGCATTGTAAGTATGTAAAGTATGAGATGAAGGGGAAGTTGACAGTTACGAGAATGCAAAAATTAGGTTGTTGTTTGTGATCTATGATCAAGACGTTGTTAAATGTGTGTCTTTTATCATGGATAACGGTCAGGAAAGTGTTAGCAAACTTGTATTTTAGACTTAATCTATTTATTTTGTAACTTTTATTTAACAATAATTTATTTCCCTATTATAATCATTAACCATAGGTTTTACGCAAATAAGGATGTGATCGAGCGTGCATGTCTATTCCGTCGTTACAGCCATGTATGCATGTCTCACCTGCCTTGTTGGTCTATTACAACATTAACTAATTAAAGACCGAAGCTCCATCGTAGAGTGACCGAGCTTCCTTGTTCGACTCAATAAATTGAGGCTAACAGTGAGCAGTCACATGTGTCTATCCGTCGTTATGGGTGTGTATGTGTGGTCTTTGTCGCCCTCCTGGAATATTGGTATCGATAAAGATTAGTTAGAGTAATCGACCCTAAGCCTTCTCATATAAAACCATATTTACCTTTATAAACTTGTTACTCCTTAGCTTTGGCGGTGAAGATGTGTATCCTTGCCAAGCTTATGATAGAATACTCGTCACGACCAAGAAATTGAGTGAATTAGTTACATGTTACTACATAGATTAGTTGAGTGATTTGAGTGCTTTCATCTTCCTATTTCGTGAAGTGTTTGGTTGTGTACTTGTAATAGATCAAATAAATGCTTTAACGAAAAATATCCTTAGGGATACATTTTTATAAACATCTAAAGGCTACTTGAGGACAAGTAGGATTCAAGTGGGGGGATATTTAATGACATCAAATAACGTTTATTTTATAGCATCATTTATCCCATGTAATTAACCCATTTTGTATAATTATTGCAAAGAATTGTTACTTAATCGTTTATATTTGAGAATTGCAGTAATTATGGAGTACTTGGTGAAAGTTGACTAAAAGGCACGCATTATGGAGCTTAAACGAAGATATTTTATTCTGACAACCAATACGCCCTATCTTTCCATCAAGGAAGATACGGCGTATCTGTGCCTGCACTCACCAAAGACCACGAAGGAAACAAGATCCAATACGCCGTATCCAGAAGAAGGCAATACGCCGTATTCAAGCTATATGGAAATAAAATATTCTGGAAGATATCAAACGTGGTCCCTACTCCAAGAAACCCCCAATATGCCGTATCCAAGACTTTGGATACGCCGTATCAAACCGACTCCAGACCCTATAAATAGAAAACTAAAAAACGAGTTTTAAGTGTGCTAAATCATATTCTCGATACCTAAACCATAAAAGTCGATTTTCAGAGGAGAAAAAGAGAATATTCTGGAAGACATCAAACGTGGTCCTTACTCCAAGAAATCCCTAATACGCCGTATCCCACATCGCTCGATACGGCGTATCGATCAATTTCCAGACCCTATAAATAGACGACCCTAAACTCAGTTTTAGGTATGTAAGTGAATCCCTAAACCACCAAGTCCACCAAGAGACGAATAAAAGAGCATAGAAAGTTAGAAAAGAGCCTTAAGATCATAGTAAAACTCTTGTAATCTTTACGCAACCAAATACGCATTCGATTAAGATTTCTTTATTTTAATCGTTCATATATCAAACCGTGTGTATTTTTACAATGACTATCGGGCGATACCTTTAGGTATCAACTATGTTTATGAAGATCTAATGTTTGGTTTGTTTATCTTGATTGCTTAATTTATCGTTGATTTATTGATTGTGTTTATCACATGATACTTTTTTATGTGCTTAAGTATGTGACCTATCATTCAACTGGGTCTAGTCCTACATATTTAATGCGCTGCAACTTCGGTGTTGTTTGGGCGTAGGCTAAGAGTCCGGGATAGCTCTCCATATAGTAATGCGTATAGGTGGAACAAATAGGATCACTAATAACATCTTGCTTGCCTCGATTGAACTAGTTGTACTGTAGTAGGTGGTGGCTTAGTACTAACTAATAACGTTCTGATCATTGGTATAGTTTTGATTGTGGACTACCAGCCGGAGGGGGGGGGGGGGGGGGGGGGGAAAACCCTAAACAAGTTACCATTAACTGTTAAGTGTGTATAGTCTCGATGAGCTAGGTTAGAGTGTGACACACACCGTGTTGTCCTCTAGATGAATTAATCAATATTTAAGGATGCTTTATGCGGATGTGTCTAATTATGACAGAATTAGCGTGTCTAGGTCTTATGAAGAAGAGTCGCTTAAGTCTAGGAATGATATGCCCTTCGAGATAAGTCAATCATTGCACTAATAAACAAACCAGTGTTTTATCAGATTATTCATGGTTGATATGTTTTTCTTACATTAGTTCTTGACCGCTTCTTTATTGTTTGTTATTCTTCTTGTGTGTGTTTATTGATTTACTTGTCATCAAAACCTTAGGTTAGATACCCAAAACCCGTGCCAGTATCTCAGGCTAAAACCCCCCTTTTGCAATCGTTTTAGGTTTAACTTAAATAACTAAAATACTGATAGAATTAGGAATTAACGCTCTCGCTCTTAGTGATCGACACCCTACTTACCACGAAACTACCACCGTTCGGGTACACTGCCCGTTAAAGTGTTATTTTTAGGTATAGTCGGCATAAAATAAATAAATAAAAACTTGAACACAAATAACACCTACATAACGACACATCAGCATAGGCATAAAAAGAAGGCCAATCCTTCGAAGTTTAAGCTGTTACAGACTCGACAAGCCAAGAACACTAAAAAATTATACAAAATCTCAACGGAAGCTAGCAAGCCCTCAGACCGTTTTTTATTCGTGTAAGTTCGGAAAGATCCCTGGATTTCTTCAAAGTACTCAAAGGGTGTAAAGATAAAAAGAACATATAGTGAACAACTGAAAGCCTTACAAAGCACTACAGCAAAAGAAGAAACTCGAGTTCAAAGCCATGACCACACACTCACAGCACCCAAGGGTTGGGAGAGAAACTTAACAAATGCACATCGCTGCCAGCGTCAAAAGAAAGTATAAGTTTTGGTCCTATGCCGCAAAGATGAAGAAGGATAGACCCCCTATTTAATTTCGTGAAGCAGGGTCCTACAGGAGCCGCGAACATCAACTCTCCCTGCCTTGGAAAAGCTGTACATGGCCTTGGAGATCATGCAGCAAAGAAGACTCATCAAAGAACTTTCAAGCCCCACACGATAACGTTCTCCCTCACAAACACAGAAAAGTATACCCATTAGCAAATGCCTCACAAAGGAAGCGCGCGTCGTCCTCCTCTCCGGAAACTAAAAAAAAAGAGAATAAGCAGCCAAATGGGTAATCAAATTAGGTGAACATAATATCGTGTTCCTGAGAAGGAATGAAAAAGAAATGCCAATCGATTTCTTGGTCGAGATACCATTCGAGGACAACGGGAAGAAAGAAAAACCAAAGGAGGTGCCAGATTCAAACAGTAAGTGGAAACTCTACACCGACGGAGCCTCCAACTCAGACGGATCAGGATCAGGGCTAATGTTAATAGATCCCGAAGGTAAAGAGTATGCTTACGCTTTACGCTACGAGTTTTAAACAACAAACAATGAGGTAGAATACGCAGCATTGCTAGCAGGTCTACGGATAGCCCAGGAAATGGAAATTGCAAAAGTGGCAATATTCCTGGACTCCCAACTTCTGGTAAACCAGATAAAAGGCACCTACGCAACAAAACAGACATCAATCAAAGACTATTTGTAAAAGGTTAAAACTGCACTAAGGGGCTTTGAAGAGTACACAGTCGAGCATGTAGGAACCAGAACAAGAAAGCAGACGCGCTAAGCAAGCTGGTATCAATGACCTTCGAACACCTCACAAAGGAAGTGCTAGTCAAAGTTTTGACCAAAAGGTCAATAGAGGAAAAAGAAATTTTGAAGGTAGATATGCAGGAGAGGAAAAGCTGGATGGACCCTATCCATGAATACCTGCTAAGCGGATTGTTGCCAGAAGACACAAAGGAAGCTAGGAAGATCAGAATTCAGGCACCACAATACAAGCTAATCCGAGGAAACCTGTACAAAAGATCCTTCTTTATGCCATGGCTCCGTTGCGTGGCCTCACCGCAAACTGACAAGATCATAAAAGAAATACATGAAAGGTCATGCAGATTTAATACGGAACCACACTCACTAGTGGTCAGAATTACGAAACAAGGTTACTATTGGCCATCGATGCACAGGGAAGTTGCAAAAACAATTCAATACTGCAAAAAATGAAAGGAATAATTCGCAATAAGGAAAGCTGGAACAAGCGGGGCCATAGAAGCGGGGAGCACGTGGACTTTTAGCCATTGGGGAATTCATATCCTAGGACCGCTACCAATGGCCCCCGGAGGTTTATAATTTCTAGTAATCGCAGTCGAACATTCTACAAAGTAGGTAGAAGCCAAACCCCTAACCACCATAAACGGAAGACAAGTAGAAAAGTTCATATGGGAATACGTGGTATGCAGACTCGGAGTACCCTGGATAATTAGCTCAAAAGAAGAGAAACATTTCAAAGAAGGGATATTCGCAGACCATTGTAAAGGATTAAAAGTAACACAATCCTTTTCTCTTGTCACAGAACACATGGAAATAATGCACTACATAGAAAAGTAGCTAACTCGAAGCCAACAGGGATGCGTGGATAATCTAGCTAAAACATTATGGATACACAGAACCCTCCCAAGGGATAGCCAGAAAGAAACACCATTTAGACTAACCTACGGTTCAGAAGCCATGATCCCCATAATTGAAGCTACAGATGATAGGGTAAGAGTGTAGATCGCAACCAAGGGAAAAGAAAGCAAGGAAGTAGCTTCAATTGAAAAGGCATACTGCCGAAACAAGTTGAGAAAATACTATAGCGCAAAGAACAGTCACCCCATGTACATCGTAGGAGATTTTGTTTTACTTAAATGAAAAGCGTATGAACAGCAAGGCCCATATATAATAAACAAAGTCCACAAAGAGGAACTCTACACAATTGTTGACACAACCGATCACTCGTTGGTTCAAATAACGAAAGGAACAAGCCTTCGTAACTTACATTCTTTTTCTCAAATTTTTTCTTTCTTATTTCCCTTTCAAGTCATTCATTTTTATTATCGAACATGGTGTAGCAAACTAAGTGTTCATACTTGTGATGATGTAAATCTTTCTACACTATCAATGAAGAAGGTTAATTTCGAAGTACTTGTGTCATAAGGCCACACTTGAGCCTAATATTAAGTTCAAAGTTCAAAAGGATGTCGTAGGGCCACACACGAGCCCTACAAAATTAAGACATCCATAAAATTCACGTTAACTTTCCTCATTGCTTCTTTTAGCCTTGAGGACATAATGAAGCCGATCAAAACCCTTCATCTGACAACTGACAATTAGTCAAAATAAATAAATAAATAAATAAATTTTAAGGCCACACATGAGCCTTCCCTGATAAAGCGCATAAAGGAGTCAGACCTAAGTCCTCCTAAAATCTCAAACATAAGGAAAATAAATCAGGTTCCTAAAGGAAACCTTCTTTTGAAAAGTGGCACAATACATTTGTCCACAACTTAAGGCCACACATGAGCCTTTGCTGATAAAGCACATAAAGGAGTCAGACCTAAGTCCTCTTAAAACCTCAAATATAAGGAAAACAAATCAGGTTCCTAAGGGAAATCTTCTTTTAAAAAGTGGCACAATACATTTGTCTACAACTTAAGGCCACACATGAGCCTTAGCTGATAAAGCGCATAAAGGAGTCAGACCTAAGTCCTCCTAAAACCTCAAACATGAGGAAAACAAACCAGGTTCTTAAGGGAAGCCTACCTTCGAAAAGGGCACAAAACATTTGAGCCTTTTGCTTTACAATGCAAAATGATTTAGCAATAAACGATATGAGGATCAGACCTGGGCCCCCAAAGGAATAACAACATGACATACGACAAAAGGTGGGATTGCATCCCTACATTCAACCGTCAAAAAGGGATAACCATTCAAAAACAACCAAAAAGGTTGACACACATTGTTCAAACAATGGCCAACATGAACCATTGCAAAGATAAATTATCTTAAAGGCCGAAGCCTAGATCAAAGTAAAGACGTTCAAAGGGTACACACCACCCTTGAGGCCAAATTAACACCAACATGGTGACCTTTATTCAAACATAGATGAAGAGGGCTTCACAAGATCAGTAGGGGGAGAAATTGGATTTGAAGATGGAGTAGAGGACGGAGTAGCATTCTAGGAAGAAGGCACGGGCATTTGGGTCCTTGAAGGAGCAAGCTTCTGTAACGTGGGAGGCTTCTTTGACAACAGAGCTACAATCGGAGCTGCGACATCTGCTATGAACTCGTCCAGCCAAGGGAACATAGCAGTGGCAAAATCATTGCTAGCTTGAGTATGCTCCTTCTTGTATGAAGAACGATATCCTTTAGCCTTTGATAAGTCAAAAGGCTCCTTTATGGCAGCAACCTACTCATACGCTCTACAGCGTCCATAAGTAATGGCGGAGGACACCAACATACCAACAAGCCTGCCTAGCTCATCACTATGCACCAACTCCATGGCAACATAAGGTACGACCTTTGACACTACATTCCTCCTATCTTGCTTGAGCTCTTTAACCTCTCTAAGAAGAGACGCCTTAATAGCCTCCAGTCTAGCCTTCTCTGCCTCTAAGGAATCAACCTTCGACTCAAGGGTCGAAAGGGTCACTTGGTAGACTGTCCATTTTTGGCTCTCTAGCATCATCCTATCAAGGTTACCTTTGTGCTCTTTAACATCGGTAGTCAGCGAAGAAATCTTCTCTCGAAGAATTAGTACAGTAGGATTTTGATCAAACTCCGCCATAGCAGCTTTACATTTGACTCGAAGCTCTTCACATTCCTCCTTATGAGATCTTTCCCTAGCCTTGATAACATCAGCTTCACCTCTCATCTTATCAATAACCTACAAAAACTCACAGGCCCTCCTGTTAACTGCATTATCCACCACAACCTGTCATGCATAACAACGGTCATGAAGATCAAGTAGTTCCAAATCCATTTGATTATCTAAATGACCTTTCCAAGCTGGTGGAGTGATAGCGGAGATCTTCAAGTGACATGCATTAGCATCTTTAAGCTCAAAACAATCAGGGAGGCCTAAAGAACATATAAAGATGACAAAGGATGAATAAGCAAATCAATACCTTCAGAGAGAACTAAATGAACTAGAAATTTACCCTCATCATCATCAGATATGGAAAGAATAGGAGCATCATCCTTAGAAGCACAAGTTTTAGCACCTACAGCATGAGAACTTGATGACCCGGAGGCTAGTTTCCTCTTCACAGGAGGCCTTGAAGAACCTCCCCTCGTTTTTCACTTCCTCTTTTTGATGCGGGCAGCTACACTCCCAGGGTGCACAATAACACACCGGCTTTTGGACTCTCCCCTTAATCTGCGGTAATCTCTGCAGGCTGAACTTCAGGCTCCATAACATCTTTAGGAAGCTCCATATTCACTAAGGCAGAAGTGGAACCAGTACCAAATCCTGAAAGCTATCTCTGCAAAACAAAGATATAAATCATATATCAGTAAAAGAGAAGACTAAAGGAATAATCAAGAAAGATAAATACCCTTGCCGCCCATAATGATCGTAGGCCATTGTTGGCAAAACTCACACAAAGGCTTAAAGCTAGCTAAAAACAGAATGGGGTCATCAAACATACGAACACTTGTAGGATATCGACCAAGACATTGGAAATACGGATTTTCATCTATATTTAGAGGGAGCTTATCTTTGAAGGAATTTAAATTAAGCTTGTTTTCATCAAGAAGAAGTTGTAGGTACTTGGAAGAGATAATAGATTCTCAAACAAAGAAGAATCGTTCATGCCAGCCCTCGATACGAGTAATGACCTTGGGAAGAAGGTTTGGAATGTGTTTTTTAGACCTTTTTTGGAAAGTTAGCCACCTACCAGCCCGACAAAGATTGAAGAAACCTTGAAAGAGGTCAACAGAGGGTTCACTGTAACACCCCCAAATTGGGTCGCAGCGGAATAAGGGTCCGGGGCGTGTTACTTCATAGATCAACAACACAAGATATATATAGAACAACCAAAAAGTCATTTGAAAACGATACATTGGATTTAACATAATAATTGTTACATAGGCCCGAAGCTTAACTTGTTCACTTGATCAAAATACAAAGATTTTCAGCCCATAACAGATAACAAAATGAAATGTGACAAAATCTTTAATGCAAGACATCCAAATCAAAACCACCAATGTATCCATCGCACCTTGTGCTTATTGATCCCCTGAAAAATATTGCTTTAAAACGTCAACAATAATGTTGGTGAATTCATAGGTTTGATAAATCATATATTGTAGGACCACAAGATTTCCCAAGTGTATGATAATGCAACAGATGCAGACATCATATAAATGTAATTACGTTGCCCTAAGCTCATGACACTGAAGCTCGACATGAATGAATACAATATAAATTGCCTACATTGCCCATGATGATGTTCTAACCCGCAACATCCTATGTTCGACATGGTATACGTTTGTTTGCCAAGTGATAGCTAATCACCCGAACGGGGATGTTAATCCCAATAGATTTTTCATAACATTCGCGCTCACAATCCAGTAATTGACAGTCCATGATAATGGGCTCAACTAGGGTTATCGCTACTTAAGAAACACGTAATCATAAAGTATAAGTATCCACTTGTGTTCAATTGTAAAACAATGAATGTTTCTCACCCCAAAAACTTGTAAAATAAAATCATGTAAAACGTGGGGCTATGAACTCACCTTGAGTGAATGATAATCAAATATATCACAGAAAATGCATCACGGTAATTGATGTGTTAAGTTTTATATACCCAAAATATATATACTAATATAACCTTAAGAGTAATTAAGAAAATTACCAAGTTACCCTTGATAAA
>BQNB010087098.1:2228-28008 GCA_026074375.1 Tanacetum coccineum
TTATATATACTGTTATTATTGATGAATAAAATCAAGGAAACAAATTAGCCTTCCAATATGGTATCAGAGCCAATATTTTTCTTTTAAAAAATCTCCTTTTCACACGTCTCCCTCCACCTTTAATCTGCCGTGATTTTTTTTTCTTTTCTCAACCTTAATCTACGAAATCAGCCCCATGGCCGTGGAAGACAACCCACCACCACCACCCTCTCACATCGGCGCTACCAATAATTTTGAGAGTAGTTCGTCTTCTCCAACCTATCGATCGCTTGTCTCTAAATACTTTCTTGATTTCTCCTATTTCTAAAAATCCGTCTGACGCCTTAAAAGATCCCAAGTGACGTAATGCTTTGTACGATGAATATAATGCGTTGGTTAAAAATGGCAAGTTACTTGTACCAAGGTCAGCAGGTGTTAATATGGTTCGCTCTATGTGGTTGTTTAAACATAAGTTTCATGCTGACGGGACCTTGAGCCGTTATAAGGCTCGTTTGGTTGCTAACGGTAGTAGTCATCAACTTGGTGTTGATTTTGATGATACTTTTAGCCCGGTTGTCAAACCTGCCACTATTCGCACGGTTCTTAGCCTTGCTGTGTCTCGTAAGTGGCCTATTCACCAACTTAATGTTAAGAATGCTTTTCTTAACGGTGATTTATCAAAGACTGTATACATGCATCAGCCACCCGGTTTTGTTGATGCTATGTTTCCTAACCATGTTTGTCGCTTACAGATATCTTTATATGGTCTGAAACAAGCACCTCGTGCTTAGTTTTAGCGTTTTGCCGGTTATGCCACATGGACCGGATTTTATGACAATCGTTGCGATTCTTCTCTATTTATTTGTAGACAGGGTTCTCAGGTTGCTTATCTTCTTATTTATGTGGATGACATTATTCTTACAACTTCCTCTCCAGCACTACTAAAATAGATTATAGGTTCCTTACATAATGAGTTTGACATGACTGATCTCGGAGAACTTAATTATTTCCTTGGTATTTCTGCGGATCGCAATTCTACAGGTTTATTTTTATCTAAGAGGACGTACGCTCTTCAGCTTCTTGAGCGTGCTCACATGGTTCACTATAATCCTTCTCGGACACCCATTGATACAGAATCTAAACTGGGTCCGGAAGGTGTTCCTGTTCAGGATCCCACTTTATATCACAGTCTTGTAGGAGGGCTTCAATATCTTACATTTACACGTCCAGGTTTGTCTTATGTCGTTCAGCAGGTTTGCCTTTATACGCTGATCCGAGGGAGCCTCACTTTGCTGTTCTCAAGCATATCTTGCGATATGTTCGAGGGACTGTGGACTTTGGTCTCTAGTTATATGCTTCCGCTACTACTTCTCTGGTTGGTTATACTGATGCTGATTGGGCGGGTTACCCCTTTATATGCATGTCTACTTTAGGTTATTGTGTTTTTCTAGGTGATAATCTTTTGTCTTGCTTAGCTAAACGTCAGCACACCCTCTCTCGCTCCAGTGCCGAAGCAGAATACCATGGTGTTGCTAATGTTGTAGTAGAGACTGCATGGATTCGCAATCAACTTTGTGCGTTACATTCTCCTCTATCGGCTGCCACTCTTGTTTACTGTGATAACGTTAGTGCCGTTTATATGTCTGCCAATCTTGTTCAACATCAACGGACGAAACACATTGAGATCAACATTCACTTCGTCTGTGATATGGTTACCGCTGGTCAGGTTAGAGTTCTCCATGTACCTTCTCGCTACCAGTATGCTGATATCTTAACCAAAGGACTTCCTTCAGCTTTGTTTAAAGAATTTCGGTCCAGTTTGAGCGTCCATCCTCCTCTCGCTCCAACTGCGAGGGCGTATTAGTCGTTATATATTTGTCTAGCTATCTATATTATTTGTGTTTAGCCCATTATATGTAACACCCCTTATTTGACATATAGCAGCGGAAGCTAATTTAGGGTATTACTTCATGAACCAACAGTCATAATCATAGAAAACGACTCAAAAGAGACGTTTTAGAAAATTTAGTTATCATTCAATATTATATCAGAGTTTTACAAAGGAGGTCCCAAAATACATTGAAAACATAAAAGTTGAATGATAACAAGTTTGGACGTCCTCAAGTCTAATTCCACTCCGTGCCATAGTTGCTCAATTACCTGAGATAAACATACTAAAAGGATCAACACAAAGGTTGAGTGAAATTCACAGTGTTTGCAATGTAATAGTTGAATACAAGTCAACATAAGTGGTAATAATTGCAATGAATACAATTATCATGGAAAACAGTATTATTGCCCTAAGCTCATGCAACCAAACATTAACATTCGAAGTCAATTTAATGACTTGAAGGAACAACTGTCCTTAAGGAAAGGTAACTTGCCAAAGTTATCCATTGTTCTCAAATATAGTGCGTTTGGTTACCCCATGTATGGGTACACCAACGGGAGTCGTCACCCCCAATAGATCTATCCACAATATTCATGTTCACTCGCAAGTGACTAATGGTTCATGATTAAGAATTACTGGCAGTGAAGGCAAACTTAGGCAATAATATATCAGAATAGCATATAGTTGGAAAAATACTTGTATTCATGGTGTATATCATGTATCTCCCCATGGAGTTTAGAAAATATGTAAAGGTGGGACTATGAACTCACCTTGATAAGGTAGTTGATTGATTTGAAATTTAATTCAAATGAGAGTAAACAGTCTCGTCACGCAACCTGGGGTAATATGTCAAGTCTTAGTTCAAGTGTTTATATTTCAAACTTTATTTTATAAAGTTTAACGGTTTTTGGTTTGATAACTTGTGAAAATATCGTATCACTGTTCGGGCTATCATAATCCAGAGGTCATGTAGTAAACGTTTGAGGAGCTAGGACACTTTAAATCGTAAATCTAGCAACTCGTCAAAACGTCTACCCAAATGAAACCCCTCACATAAAATTTCCTAGTAACGTGATATGTTATAGATTAAATGATAAGATTTTATCTTTTTAAGTTTCTTCAAAAGCTAGCGGATGATAAATTATGTTAAATATATAACATAATTGATTTTATAGTGTTTCGATTGACGAATGATAATGACAAATGTGTCGGGCTTTAATAAAATCAAGTCTCATAATATTTAAATATATTTTTATAATTAATATAGAAATATTACTTTTTATACCTTTGAGAATACGAAAATGATAATATATACCCTTGGTATATATTAATTTACAATTTAACCCTTTAATTATATTTTTAAAACATTAAACCTTTAACTTTCAAGTATGACAAAACAAACCTAACATTCCACAAACCTCCTAAATCCCTCCGCCACTACGTATGACAAAACAACCCCTAAAAGTTTAAACTTTAGGATAATTACATTTTTGGTCAAGTTTAATAATTGTCAAAAATTTACATTATATACCCTTTGATGAAATGTTTTGATGATTTTTGTCACAAAAAACGATTATACTTTGCATTTTTCGAAATCGAATTTAGTTTTACAAAACATTTAGCTTATCATAATAAGCGAAAATAAGTTTGGTTTTATAGTTTTTAACAAGCTTATAGCTTATGAAAAGAGCTTATGAGCTTGAAAATCCAATTAGGGTGCGTTTAGGGCACGGTTTGGTTTAGGAAAACCAAACATGTTGCTTATCTTATTCAAATGAGTAAAACAAAGTTCATACAAGATCTACAATGATACAAGAGCTTATGGAACGAGTTATAGGACTTACTAGCACACGAATGGGTCGAAATGGTTGATATGGTTTGAAAATGGCTTAGAGATGAATCAAGTGCTCTTTTTTCTTGTTTCTTTTCTTCTACTTGGCTTATACTTCCTTTCTATTCTTCCTTAGCTTGGTTAGATCATGATTTTGAAGTAGTATGTTTCGTGTATATATTGGGTGAAAAAAAGAGTAAAGGCCAAGTTAGATGGAGTAGGGACCAAGTTTACTTAGTGTGGTGGCCAAGGGATAGATAGGTGAATAGGGAGAGCTAGTATGGAGAGGTGTAAGGTGGTGGGTGATTTTGGTTACCAAAGGAGGTGATGGAGGTGGTAGGGTGGCTACTAGGTGGTGAAAAGGAGGCTAGCAAGGTGGTGGATCATGGTGGTGTGAGGGTGGATGCTTGGTTCGAACTAGGTTTGAACTAGTTTAGGTGTTTCGGGTCAATTAGGGTTTTTGGATTAGGGTTTTGGATTTAGGACGTGCTAGGGTTAGGATTATGGAGGGAAATGTGATTAAATATGATGCATTGGATTGCTTGTACTTAGTGCTAAAGAGGTTGCATGAAATTTCTTTAGAAATTGGAGGGAAAATGCCTAATTTGAATGTTGTGCTTAATTGGGTTCTACATTAAGCTTAAACAAGTTGTACTAGGGTTTAGGAGGGAATAGATATTCAAAAGTTATGCATTGTACACTTGTACACATGTCTTATTAGATTGTACTTTTGGTTTGTATGTAAACATTACATATAGATAGGGTTTTGTTATAAACATTAACGTTTAATATTCGTTTTGATATAACGTTATAGAAAGTATGTTAAATAGATAACGTATGGTAAAATGGTGATTAAAACATATTGCTTGACATATTATAACATTTACTTGATTTAAACGTTGATGAAATTGGCATAGGTAGGTTGCGTGAGCTCGTTTACTTTAGTTATGCAAGTTACGTTGCATAATGAGTGGAATAAAGCGAAAATCTTTCCATGAAAATGGTTGCATATAATTTAATAGATGGAAATTACACTGAGGAAAATTGCATCTAATTTAATAGATGGATAATTACATAGAGAAAAATTATGGGTTGTTATAGTCTACCAACCTTAAAAGAAATCTCGTCCCGGGATTTAGTTAGATGTTGGAGTGATATTTGGAAACAGATGTGGATACTTGGCACGAAGTTGATCTTCGCGTTCCCACATAAATTCTGGTCCTCTTTTAGAGTTCCATCTTACTTTGACTATAGAAATACGACTTTGTTTCAGTTGCTTGACTTCACGGTCCATAATTTCTATGGGTTCTTCCACAAAGTTGAGTTTGTCATCGAGCCGAAGCTCTTTCATTGGAATGACAAGAGATTCGTTGGATACGCATTTCTTTAAATTAGAAACGTAGAAGGTATTGTGGACTTTACTGAGTTCTTTAGGAAGCTCAGGTTTGTATGTCACTGGGCCGACCCTATCAAGGATCTTAAATGGTCCAATGTACCGGGGTTTGCTTTCCTCGCTTTCCGAATCAGATGACACATTTTCAAGGTGACACTTTAAACATAGCACGATCTCCAACTTGGAATTCCAAAGGCTTTCGCCTTATGTTGGCATAACTCCTTTGCCGATCTCTTGAAGCTTGCAAGTGTTGTCGGATTTGTACTATCTTTTCAGTGGTTTCATGGATTATCTCTGGTCTCGTGAGTTGAACATCTCTATCTTCGGCCCAGCAGACATGTGATTGGCACTTTCGACCATAAAGTTCCTCGAATGGTGCAGCCTTAATACTGGCATGGTAACTGTTATTGTAAGAAAATTCTACCAGTGGTAAGTGTCTCTCCCATCCTTTTCCAAAATCTATGACACAGGCTCGAAGCATATCTTCGAGTGTTTGGATGGTTCTTTTACTTTGTCCATCAGTCTCGGGATGATATGCCGTACTCATGTCTAGTTGAGTACCCAAAGCACTCTGCATTGACTGCCATAATCTGGATGTGAAATGACTATCACGATCCGATATGATGGATATCGGCACTCTATGCCGTGAGATTATTTCCTTTATATACAACCTTGTAAGATTTTCCATACTATCGGTTGCTTTAATAGGAATGAAATGTGCTGATTTGGTAAGGCGATTGGTTCGTCTTAGAGTACGTATATATATAAAATACTACTAGGCAAATCAATGATAAAAAGATTCCAGAAGAGATATTCCCGGGTCGTATGTCCCAACGAGGCTGCAATTGAAAATTATCCTGGTCTGACATTTTGCTTTAACTCTAGAGCATGTTAAACACTTGCCAACATATTCAGCGATGATCGCCTTCATGTTAGGCCACCAATATAGTTTCTTTAGGTCCTGATACATCTTGTCAGAACTTAGGTGGATGGAATACTTTGATTTATGAGACTCATGCATGATTAAGTCCCTCAAACCACTAAAAATGGTAACCAACTTCGATTCTTGATACAACAAGTTCCATCAGGACGTACTTCAAATGCTTTGTCCATTCCTCGTAGGTTCTCAGCTTCGATGTTCTCTTCTTTGATCGCCTCAGTTTGGGCTTCGAGGATTTGTGATGGTAATTTTGGGTGCAGGGTCATGAACTAATGCCCTTACTCACAGTGTGTGGTCTTGATGCGTTCATTCCGGCTTTAAGGCAACTGCTACAACATTTGCACTTTCCAGGTATGGTTAACGATTCTCACAATCGTAAGCTGCGAGTAATTCTAACCATACGACGTTGCCTTATGTTAGTTCTTTCTGAGTAAGGATATGTTGAAGGCTTTTTGATCAGTGAATACAGTACCACTTGTTGACATACGATAGTGTCTCCAAATTTTACAGAGCGCACGACTACTGCTCCTAATATTGACGGTCGGTTGTGTGGTATATGTTCTTTCATGAGGCTTGAGTTGTCGGGATGCATATGTAATAACTTTTTCTCTTTGCATTAACACCGCTCAAGACCTTGGAAGTGATCGCATCACAGTAAACGACAAGTCCGTTCATTCTTCTAGTAATGCTAGATTGGAGAGCTTCACAAAGCTTCTGTTTTAGCAGTTGGAAGGCTGGCTCTGGTTTTCTCCCTCAGATATACTTCTTGTTTTTCTGGGTTAATTCAGTCAAAGGCTTTGCAATCTTTGAAAATCCTTTGATGAATCTTCGATTGTAGCCGGCGAGTCCCAAGAATTAACATATCTCTATGGGTGTGATAGGAGATGCCCAATCCTTGACTGCTTCAATCTTGACGGGGTCAACGTGAATTCCTTGGTTATAAATTACGTGTATAAGAAACTGCACGGTACTGATCCAGAAACTCACATTTGAGAACTTGGCATTATAATTTCTACTTTTTGAGTAATTCCAAGATTATTCTCAGGTGCTATGCGTGTTCTTTTTTGTTACAAGAGTAGATGAGAATATCATCGATGAACACTATCACAAATTTATCCAAGTATGGTTTGCACACACGGTTCATGAGGTCCATGAACATAGCAGGTACGTTGGTTTATTAACAATGGCATTAACTTGGAAAATTCATTTCTGTGTCAATATCGCGTTCTGAATGCAGTATTTGGGAAATTTCATTCCTTGGCTATCAAGTTGGTGATAGCCTGATCTTAAGTCAATCTTTGAGTAAGTACTTGAACCTTGAAGCTGGTCGAATAAATCATCGATCATGGGTAATAGGTAACGATTCTTTATGGCGGGTTTATTCAGCTTTTGGTAATCGATACACATTCTAAAAGATCCGTCTTTCTTTTTAACAAATAAGACATGAGCTCCCCAAGGTGAATTACTTGGTCGGATAAAACCTCGGTCTGCTAACTCTTGTAGTTGGTTAGATAGTTCCTGCATTTCTGAATGAGCTAATCCTTCAAGGTGCTCGGGCTTTTTAGTGGTGGGCCACTTCTTCGGCATTTAAACGATTTGAACTTACTTGGCGAACCGGAGGAAGGCCGGGTAGGTCTTTAGGAAAAACTTCCAGAAATTCTCTAACTACTGGTATATTTTCCAATCGTCTCTCGTCTGACTTTTTCTCTTTACTTGTGCTACGAAAATTTGACATCCCTTGGATATATACTTTTTGGTTTTGATACAGGATATGAGGTTTGGTTCGAGTTTTTACTTCGATACCTTGGATGTTAAAAGTTCACCGTCGATGGGGATGTGGACGACTTTCTCGTCACAGAGAATTTTGGCATGATACTTGGATAACCAATCCATACCAATAACGACGTCAAAACTACCAAGTTTAATCGGCATAAGGTTAATTTCAAAAGGTTAGTTTAATAAAATTAGAGTGCAACCCTGGGGATAACGATTTCTATGTCGTCCTACTTGGTTTCCATTGGCCATTCCAATGTCTTACGTGGTATCTAGGTAATTGGTCGGGGCTTGAAGCATAGAAAGCAGAGATATGGATATAAATACTTTTATTCGGCTACTGAATCAAATTATTCTCTAGCCAGATGATGGTTTAGAATGGAACGTTACCCGTGATCGTTGGGTTTGGTGAGCGTTCTTGTCTCTCAGCAAGTATGCTCTTCCATAGGCACTGTTGTTTGCTTTTGGGCATTGATTTTTGTAATTTCCTTTCTCCCCACAGGTATGATAAGTCACTAATACTGGTTGTAAATTGCTTCCAGTTGCTGGCCCTTTGTTTCTACAGTTCCCGGTCTGGTGACCCACCTTCTTGCAAGTCTGACACTTGACAGTGCAAGGTATTGTAGTGATGGCAGCGGCGCATACTTTGTGCACAAGGGAAGGTTCCAGTATACATACTGTTTTCAGTTAGGGTTCAGGCAGGCACAAGCCATGATTCGGTCTTCTGGTCTTCTATTCTGTTGTTGGTGGTGTTATTGTTGCGGTTGTTATTGTTTTGTGGTATAGTTCTCTTCATGAGGCTTGAGTTGTCGAGATGCATATGCAATAACTTTTTCTCTTTGCATTAACACTGCTCCCAAACCTTGATGTGATGCATCACAGTAAACGACAAAGTCATCATTTCCTTCTGGTAATGCTAAGATTGGAGCTTCACAAAATTTTTGTTTTAGTAGTTGGAAGGCTGACTCTTGATTTTCTCCACAGATATACTTCTTGTTTTTCTGGGTTAATTCAGTCAAAGGCTTTGCAATCTTCTAAAAACCCTCGATGAAGACTTCCATGAGTTTCTTAGAATTTGGCACCGTAGTTGGGCATAAGACTGCCAATTCCTGAAATCTCCTAACGTAAGTCTTGAGATCATTTCCTTTTACAGTCAGATTGTAAAATTCATCTTCCATTTTCTTGATCTCAGTTCGGGGACAATACTTCTTTATTAAGAGCTGCTTAAATTCAGACCAGGGGATCTTGTAAGCTTCCTCTATTCCAATAGGCTAGGCGAATGAATTCCACCAGGATAAAGCTTCTTCAGTTAGAGTACCAGTAGAAAATTTCACTTTGCAGTCCTCGGTACAGTTGCTACGGGTCGTTCAAACCAGCGGATGAGACCAACAACCCCTTTCGTACCTTTGAAATTGAAAGGTTGGCAGCTCATAAACTCTTTGTAGCTACATTTTCTTGCTACAGGAGTTTTACCTTGTCAGGTGTTCCAATTTGTATTGTCAGCATTTGCCATGGTAGCAGCTTGTGCTTCTAGAGCTGCGAAAACACTATCAGCAACTAGTTTCTTGATGGCGGCCTGAGTCATGGGTGGTGCTGCAGATGTTGATGTCCTCTTGGGAGCCATTCTATCAACATAAGACAACACGAAATAAGAATCATATCACAAGTCATTGTCAAAATTTTCTTATATAGTGATATTGGATTTATTTGACATATCATTGTATGGATTCTTATTTTGATACAAGTTCTAACAAAGAAAAACACATTCTTTGATATTGCATTGCAGGATATAACGGAAAATTTTGGAATGGACACTCTAACAAGCATCTTATTCATTAGGTTTCACGGGGACTGGTTCACTTTCCAGTGGTTTCAGTATGATACTGCGATCACTTAGATAACTCATTATGGATCATACCGTACATGAGTAATCGTAATACAGGACATAGGATAGACAACCACGATAAACATAAATCGGTATCATAAAACAGAGAGGTATAATGGAATCACCGTTGTATTAAGTCATAAACAACTTGTCTACATATTTTACATAGTCAAAATTTGACAAGTATCATTATTTATGCCACACATCCAGTGGTTGGATTCTAACAAAAGCTGTAAATGATAAGGATCTAGTCTAGTAGTCTGGTGGTGGTGGTCCTCCCTTGAGCTTATGGATCTTGTCCATAAGACTCTTTATATCTGATCGGTGGGGAATATGGATATCCTCAATGAGTATCTCTGGAGTAGAAGTCCTAACGCGAGCAAGAACAACCTTGTCGTTATGCCCCATTTACTTTCTCTAAAATCCAACAATCTGGGCACGGGCTTCATGAAGTTCGGTCTCTAGTTTGTCAAAATCCTGCTGTATGATTACTCGACCATTAGCAAGACCTTCTATCTTATCTTCCATGTGCTCAATGCGCTCAAGAGGGAGCTCATCTAAGTGATTCAAAATAGTCTCGATCTGTTCCTCATGACGTGCGTAAGACGTGTCTGGAGCGCCATGATAATTCTCTCCAATCTCAAATACTTGAGGCGGAGCAGAAGAATTAGTAGAGGAAGATGATAGGAAGCGGGCTCGTTTCTGAGGTGCCAGAATTTCTTCAGGAAGAAAGAAATCTTGGGGATCAAACATTGGTGATAGTGGTAATACTAGAGATGGAGGCAAAATAGTTGGTGGAGCAATAGGAGCTCATGGTAGTGGAATAGGTGATTCATTACTAGTAGCATTATATGCTTGCATGACATTCATATATGGATCATCGTGAAAAGGTAAGATGGCTAGCGAGGCCAAAAGATACTTAGATAAATCATCTGAAGGATCGGGAGAGGTGTTTCCCAGTGAGGCTGGGAAATAGTCTAGTGAAGCCGGGATATAGTCAGGAGAGTATGTAGAGGAAAAAGCATCCTCAACATCATAATCAAATAGGATGATAATAGGGTGGGTGGATGAAGACATAACTATGTAACAACCCAGCGTAAATAACATAAGTTATTTATATAATAATCTAATAGTTATGTATCATTTACATACTATTCTCGAAATGCGGTGGCACTGAGGACTTTCTTGGATGGAAAAAGTAGTTATAGTTTAGGTTTTAACCTTGTTCTCTATAACTGTGGCTCTTGACACCAATCTGTAACACCCTCTTATTTGACATATAGCAGCGGAAGCTAATTTGGGGTATTACTTCATGAACCAACAGTCAAAATCATAGAAAAGGACTCAAAAGAGACGTTTTGGAAAATTTAGTTATCATTCAATATCATATTAGAGTTTTACAAAGGAGGTTCCAAAATACATTGAAAACATAAAAGTTAAATGATAACAAGTTTGGACGTCCTCAAGTCCAATGCCACTCTGTGCCATAGTTGCTCAATTACTTGAGATAAAGATGCTAAAAGGATCAACACAAAGGTTGAGTGAAATTCACAGTGTTTGCAAAGTAATAGTTGAATAAAAGTCATCATAAGTGGTAATAATTGCAACAAATACAATTATCATGGAAAATAGTATTATTGCCCTAAGCTCATGCAACCAAACATTAACATCCGAAGTCAATTTAACGACTTGAAGGAACAACTATCCTTAAAGAAAGGTAACTTGCCAAAGTTACCCATTGTTCTTAAATATAGTGTGTTTGGTTACCCCATGTACGGGTACACCAACGGGAGTCGTCACCCCCAATAGACCTATCCACAATATTCACGTTCAATCACAAGTGACTAATGGTTCATGATTAAGAATTACTGGTAGTGAAGGCAAACTTAGGCAATAATATATCAAAATAGCATATAGTTGGAAAAATACTTGTATTCATGGTTTATAGCATGTGTCTCCCCACGGAGTTTAAAAAACATGTAAAGGTGGGACTATGAACTCACCTTGATAAGGTAGTTGATTGATTTGAAATTTAATTCAAATGAGAGTAAACAGTCTCGTCACGCAACCTGGGGTAATATGTCAAGTCTTAGTTCGAGTGTTTATATTTCAAACTTTATTTTATAAAGTTATAAACGAAATGGGATTTCATTTGGTTTATTAGTTCGTGAAAACATCGTATCACTGTTCGGGCTATCATAATCTAGAGGTCATGTAGTAAACGTTTGAGGAGCTAGGACACTTTAAATCGTAAATCCAGCAACTCGTCAAAACGTCTACCCAAATAAAACCCCTCACATGAAATTCCCTAGTAACGTGATACGTTATACATTAAATCATACGATTTTATCTTTTTAAGTTTCTTCAAAAGCTAGCGGATGATAGAAATTATGTAAATATATAACAAATTTGATTTATAGTGTTTCGATCGATGAATGATAATGACAAATGTGTCGGGCTTTAATAAAATCGAGTCTTAAAATATTTAAATATATTTTTATAACTAATATAAAAATATTACATTTTATACCTTTGAGAATACGAAAATAATAATATATACCCTTGGTATATATTAATTTATAATTTAACCCTTTATTTATATTTTTAAAACATTAAACCTTTAACTTTCAAGTATGACAAAACAAACCCCTAAAGTTTAACTTTAGGATAATTACATTTTTGGTCCAAAAGTTTAATATTTTCAAAATTTACAATATATACCCCTTTGCATGAAATGTTTTGTGATTTAAGTCCAAAAACCATATACTTTGCATTTTTCGAATCCAATTTAGTTTTACAGCATTTAGCTTATCATAATAAGCTAAAATAAGTTTGGTTTTATAGTTTTTAACAAGCTTATAGCTTATGAAAAGAGCTTATGAGCTCGAAAATCCAATTAGGGTGCGTTTAGGGCACAGTTTGGTTTAGGAAAACCAAACATGTTGCTTAGCTTATTCAAATTATTAAAACAAAGTTCATACAAGATCTACAATGATACAAGAGCTTATGGAATGAGTTATAGGACTTACTAGCACACGAATGGGTTAAAATGATTGATATGGTTCGAAAATGGCTGAGAGATGAATCAAGGGCTCTTCTTTTTTGTTTCTTGGCTTCTACTTGGCTTATACTTCCTTTCTATTCTTCCTTAGCTTGGTTAGATCATGATTTTGAAGTAGTATGAAGTTTTGATGGTGAATTGAAAGTATGTGTATGTTTCGTGTATATATAGGGTGAAAGAAAGAGTAGAGGCTAAGTTGGATGAAGTAGGAACCAAGTTTACTTGGTGTGGTGGCCAAGGGATAGATAGGTGACTATGGAGAGCTAGTATGGAGAGGTGTAAGGTGGTGGGGTGATTTCGGTTACCAAAGGAGGTGATGGAGATGGTTCGGTTCACTATGATGGTGACAAGGTGTTTTCTTGGAGTGCAAGGGTGCAAGGAGGTGATGGAGGTGGTAGGGTGGCTGCTAGGTGGTGACAAGGTGGCTAGCAAGGTAGTGGATCATGGTGGTGTGAGGGTGGATGCTTGGTTCGGACTAGGTTTGAACTAGTTTAGGTGTTTCGGGTCAATTAGGGTTTTTGGATTTAGGACGTGCTAGGGTTAGGATTAGGGATGGAAATGTGATTAAATATTATGCATTGGATTGCTTGTACTTAGTGCTAAAGAGGTTGCATGAAATTTCTTTAGAAATTGGAGGAAAAATGCCTAATTTGAATGTTGTGCTTAATCGGGTTGTACATTGAGCTTAAACAAGTTGTATTAAGGTTTAGGAGGGAATATATATTCAAAAGTTATGCATTGTACACTTGTACACATGTCTTATTAGATTATACTTTTGGTTTGTATGTAAACATTACATATAGATAGGGTTTTTTATAAACGTTAACGTTTAACATTTGTTTTGATATAACGTTATAGAAAGTACGTTAAATAGATAACGTATGGTAAAATGGTGATTAAAACATATTGCTTGACATATTATAACGTTTACTTGATTTAAATGTTGATGAAATTGGCATAGGTAGGTTGCGTGAGCTCGTTTACTTTAGTTATGCAAGTTACGTTGCATAATGAGTGGAATAAAGCGAAAATCTTTTCATGAAAATGGTTGCATCTAATTTAATAGATGAAAATTACACTGAGGAAAATTGCATCTAATTTAATAGATAGATAATTACATAGAGAAAAATTATGGGTTGTTATATTATATGTTTGTAGGCCTAGCCCATGTTAGTTTCTAGAATTCTCCATGTATTATTATATGAGAAATGCTAGAACCACAAAAGAACTTTCACAAAATGTTTTACAAAATGATGTGTCATAAAGTTAAAGGTAATCCTTTTATTATATATACTGTTATTATTGATGAATGAAATCAAGGAAACAAAATTCCAATAAAATATAGTTGCAGGCGATGATGAAATCGAGTTTTTCTTGTGAAAGGAGAGCTTTATATATAATCACAAAAGAAGTACAAGCCCCTTAATATGCCATGAACAGGCCTATGGATACTCAACAGAAAGCTCAAGAACAAAAACTGCTTGCTAGACTAAAGCATCTAACTAATTATACTATATCAATACAGACACGTACCAAAAAGTATACAATATCCTATATGCTGTAATTTCATTCTTTTTTATTATGCTATACTTGTTCTTTGTAGTTTCGAATTCCACTTCAATTCCACACTAAAAAAAAGATTTTTAGTGACAGAGGTTCTAATAACACAAAAAAATGTCATTATATCTAACTTTTTGGTAACACTTTTTTTTTTAAAAGTGTGGGCAAAAGTCTAAAAAATTGACATTTAATGACACTTCTTATAAGCAAAACCTCTCACAAAAGGCAAAACCTATTTACTCACACTTTTTTTGTATCACCGTATATATATTTTTAGCTACTAGACTTCTAGTTACACTTTTTTAAGTGTGGGAGAAACATATAAAATTTTAGTGACACTAATCTGATACTTTGGTGACAATTTTTTACTCATAGTAACATTTTTTCGACTTTTGATGACACTTTTTTTATGTGTCATGACAATATTTTTGTAGTGCACTTGTCTCACAGCTCTTGAATCCTTAACCTTGAAGCTCATCATCTTCAGCTTTATAGTCTTTGTGGTAAGAAAAAAAGTTTACTCTCGAAAAAGACTGAAATTTATTGATATTTTGGAGGATCACGTATACTTATGACATTGTGTTAGAGGTCTGTTTATAATACCCTTTTTATCAAATCATAAGTCTACACTCATATATTTAGCTTCTCCCAAAATAATTAATTATTTGTTTTTGTATTTCAAACAATCAAAATGGTATTCAAAGATTAAAATGACATGTTAATGGCGTACAATGTAGTTATTTTCACTTTCCTTAAACAGTATGACTATCCAATATAAAACTGAACAATAATACGAGACGAAGAGGGTATATGTCACAATTTAATTGTCCACTACCAAAAATAAATAGAGAAGTTTGATTAAGTTAACTATATTGCCCTTCTTTGAAATTATTATAACAAACTTTAAAGAAGATTTTAATTAATAAGCTAAGGATAAAATTGTCATTTTTCTAAAAAGTAAGAAATAGAAAGCAGTAATAAATGCACTTTTCTTAAACTGTGTATTTTTTTCGAGAAACATTTTGGGACGGAGGGAGTAGTACATTAAACGTACTTTATACATAAACATTATAAATGACTCTTTTTATATGGTTAGGAAAATATTCAAGCTTCACTCCAATCTCGCGTCCTCCCATTATCGAAAGATGGACCCTGCCAGGATGTGGCCCGATACTGCCCCTTCCATTTACTCATGAGGATGAGTTCATCGACAGGCCATATCCTCCATTGTTGAGAGAGCGAATATTTCATATATCGGCCGAGTGAATTCTGAGTGTAATACAACAAAGATTTCGAGTTTACAGTCACTATCGGCTGTTGTGTGGAGGTGTGTTACACGTGCACGTCGCGTTTCGAAGGATCAGGAAACGGGTTGCAGATTGGCTATAAATAACAGAGGCAGACTATCCCCACCTTTTTCTGAAAATTACTTTGGTAATGCTACTATTTTAAGTTTCCTTTCATTTGAGTTATTTAAATGATGTTTTACAATTACAGTAAGTTTAACCATAAAAGAAACTTAAATATGGTTAAGTCCTAAGATCTGTAGTTTAATTTATGTTTGATACAAATACAATGACGGAAATTTACCAAATGAATATCAGGTAATTGCATACAGGCAATCAAAAATTTAAAGACGGCGGGTGAATTGCTTGATCAAAGTGTCGGGTGGGCTGCAAGGCGTTTGCATGATTTAGTACTTAACCATGGCGATAAAGAGATTAGGAATTATATGGATTCATGGGTAAAGAGTCCATATGTGTATAAAATGAATCTGTTTTCGGATGGAAATAGCGTACAAATGGGAAGCTCGCCAAGGTTCAATATGTATGGAAATGAATTTGGACTAGGAAAAGGATTGGCGGTTTTGAGTGGTTATGCTAACAAGTTTGATGGGAAAGTGACGTTGTATGAGGGACGAGAAGCGGAGGAAGTATGGATTTGGAAGTTTGTATGTTGCCAGAAAACATGGATTGTTTTGAATGCGACGAAGAGTTCATGAGTCTCGTTGATGAAAAGAAAGCCATTTGAAACGACGTCAACTGATGCTAATAAAAGTTTTAATTTGATTGCAAATGTATATTTCGACATTGATTCTGAATAAAGTGAGCGATATATTTCTTTCTTAAAGGTTGTGTGTACTATGTTCCAGTAAATGGATTAAAGGTATTATGAAATTCTTAGCAAGAATGCTTATGTTTGTCTATTTATCAAACAAGTAAACATGAACTTGATATTGTGTTTTTTCATGAAGTGATTTGACACAAACATGTCTCGTTCATGAACGTTTGTTATATGTTCGCAAAAGTACGGTTTATCTTTAAAACGAATTATATGTGAGGCTGCAGGGAGTTTTTTTTGATAAATTGTGCACTTTTAACATTTGTTTGCAAAAAATGAGTTCTTTTTCTTTCGTGATGATATGGGTATATTTTTTGTTTTGTGGACCACAAGGCATTTATTAAGTATATAAATTTTACAAATTTAACTCTTAACTTATATAAATTATACGTTTTATCCGTTTTTATATACATTTTTATACGTTTTCATTCGTTTTTATACGTTTAGTACGTTTTATACGTTTTTGTACGTTTTGTACGTTTTATACGTTTTTGTATATTTTTATACGTTTTTGGACGTTAATATACGTTTTTATACATTTTCATTTGTTTTTAGACGTTTTCATCCGTTTTATATGCTTTTATATGTTTTTGTACGTTTTTGTTCGTTTTTATCCGTTTTTATACGTTTTTATCTGTTTTATACGTTTTTGTACGTTTTATAAGAAAACGTATGACAGCGTAAGAAAGCGTCTTCATACGTTTTCATTTGTTTTACCTGTTGTTATACGTTTTCATCTGTTTTATACGTTCTTATACGTTCTTATACGTTTTTGACGTTATAATATGTTTCTATACCTTTTCATCTGTTTTTATATGTTTTCATCCCTTTTAATACATTTTTGTATGTTCTCAAATAAAATCGTACAAAAATGTATACAAACGTACAAAATGTAGAAACTTATAAAAATGGATAAAAACAGATAAGAACATATAAAAACGTATGAAAACATATAAAAACGGATAAAAGCGTACAAAAGGTATATAACCGTATAAAACAGATGAATGCGTATAAAAACAGATGAAAAGGTATAAAAACGTATAATAACGTCCAAAAACGTATAAAAACGCACAAAACGTATAAAAAAACACAAAACGTATAAAAACCTTCAAAACATATAAAAACGTACAAAACATAAGAAAACGTACAAAATGTATAAAGACGGATGAAAACGTATAAAAACATATAAAAATTGATAAAAACATATGAGTTAGTATATATAACATCTTTTATAAGCTAAGGGTTGAATTTGTAAAGTTTATATACTTAATAAAAGCCTTGTGTTCCACAAAACAAAAAATAAACTCATATTTACATCAAGAAAGAAAAAAAACCCTTTTTTGCAAACAAATATTAAAAAGCACCATTTATTAAAAAAAAACCGGGTGGTAAAGTTTTTTTATACCTGGGTTTTTGACTCGATATTGCGAGCCGACTAATCACAATGCGACTACCCTTTTAGATAGCCCGGAGTCGGCGCAGGTGAACCTCCGTGACCGGATTAATTTTCTCCTTTTGGTTTGAACGAGGAACGGTATGCAGCCTTATGTCATATGGTATCACGAGAATCCTAGTTCTTCTACTTCATTGTTATGATTGCTGAAACAGTTTCTGTAGATTTATATTTAAAATCTCTTAACTACTATGCATATGTAGTTAACAAGTGAAATTTCATTACATAGTAATTTTTCCTTGATCTGATGAATGGGTCAGTTTCTTTGGACCTGACCGATTGACCCATCAGCACCCTCATATTTTGTTGCCTCAACTTAGTTAAGGAACGATTTGAATTACCAAAGGACTCAAAGGTAGTTGAAGTATTATTATCAACATTTTTTAGGTGCAAAAGATGAACTTGTATATTAATAACCAATGACAAATTACATCAATCAAGTAAAGGAATAGACAAACCTATTCCTTTTTATACTACCAAACGAATAGTAACGAAAATACAGAGCATATCTGACCAAACCAAATAATCTCGAATACATGAGGAAATAACTCGGACATAACTAGATAACATATCTGACACTTAAGCCAAACATGCTTACAGATCATAAACCAAATGCTAAGTCACTAATTCACCTTTTATGCACATAAAAAAAACCATATCCTCTTGACTGTATTTTCATACTCACTTCATCCTCAAACCATTCAACCCACATCGACAATGATTTGAGATGAGAATGAGCAGGCATCATCAAGAAGAATATAACTTCCATTCACACTAAAAGTGAGGCCATACTTGTCATAGCTACATTTCCTAACCATTAACCCCTAAGACCAACCAGTAGCTACACCTAACTAGAATGATTAAAAGACAAAGAGAGCTAGGCATCACTAGACAGGGAACATACTTCCTCAATTAGATCCATTCTAACTTCCTTTGACAGTGTACTGGGTAGACCAATAAGGTTGATCGTTCACACACTCTTTATTCCACTCATCATACACTATCTACCCAGACCATATTCCCTTCCCAATGGATAGCCCTACCTTATGGTGCATACATCTGAATTAGACCTCTTACTGACACAACATAGCTTACTAGCTTCCTCCCAAGGCCAAACTAGACAAGCTATGAGGCTCAAATAAGTACATTCACACTAGATGTACTCCAAATTATAAGTAATTATCCATTGTATGGTTTGCAAAATACTTTGACCTCAATAAAGTATAGGCTAAAGCAACCCATACTAAGCAGGAATTACCCAACAATGTCCTATTTCTTGAATACTTTCCTAACTGCAGCAGTGTTCTTTGCATTAAGACTCATTATCTTCCATTTAATTTCTTCTTTAATACATTTAAAACCTCTTCCTCAGTCTTCTTAACATTCTGAAAAACTCTTGAGTTCCTTTCCTTCCATATGTAGTACACACAAGCAGTTATCCTAATTCTTCCAAAAACACCCTTAATGCTATTAACACAAATATCATTAATCATTTGAATGATCCTCTGCCAGTCATTAGGATCCCTTTGAATATCCAAATCACCCTTAATTTTACTCCAAACTTTTGAAGCAAAATTACATTGAAAAAACAGACGATGAACTAAATCTTTACAATTTGCACATAAAGGACAAAGTAGAATGCCATTAGTGTACCATCTTGCCATCCTTTCTTGTGTTTGAAATCTGTCATGTAAGACCAACCACATGACAAATGTATGCCTTGGAATGCATTGAGAAAACCATACAACTTTGTGCCATTCCACCTTTGGATATTCAACTTTCATGTTATTCCAAACACCCCTGATAGAAAATTGAGAACTCTGCATATTGCTATTAACCCAAACAGTGCAGTCACTTTTTTTTGGGTAAATGGTTTCCCGGTAAATTGAACAGTGTAGTCACTTTTATTGCAGAGATTAGGGACTTTGATATTTTTAAGAATAGGTAATTTATCCCACCATTCCTGAGGCCAAATCCACTCACCATCCTTAATCATGTCTGCAACAACAGCTTTATTTCAGAATCTGGCATCATATATATCTCTTTTAGAAATAACATTTGCTAGTGTATCATTTCCATTCCATGAGTCATACCATACTGAAGTAGACTTACCATCCCCAATCATAACATTAACATAAGGCTTCATTTTGTCTCTAAGCTCAACCATAGTCTTCCAACTCCAACTGTCACTTTTCTTCACTGTAACTTCACAAAAAAATTTGCCTTTTAGTTTTACTTTACTAAGCCATTAATCCCAGAGAGTGTTCTTTTTAGCAATTATATTCCAAACATGCTTCATTAGTAAAACTTCATTCCACTCTCTCAAAGGTCTAAATCTCAATCCTCCTTGGTCTTTAGGTCTGCATATCATTTTCCATGTAATTTTAGCCTTACCATTACAAATTTCACTCTGATTCCAAAGAAAGACTATAAGAACTTTATTAATGTCATATATCACTGATTTAGGGAGCAGGTACTTCGAGGCCCAATAGATTTGCATAGCAGACAGGACAGAAGCAATTAATTAAACTCTCCCTACATAAGAGAGACATTTGTTTTTTCAATCTCTAACTTTGGCCTTTACCTTGTCTATGAGGACCTTACAATCATCAACTCCTAAACATCTTGCAGGAAGGGGCAACCCAAGGTACTTCATAAGGATCTTACCCACTTTAAAAGGAATAATATTGAGGATTTCATGCCTTGTTTGATCACCTACACTGCCAAAAAATATGGTACTCTTACCCATATTAGGATGCAATCTTGAATACTTGTTAAATTCCTCAGTAGTCTCTTTAACAATTCTGACTGGTTTCACATCACCATAACAGAATACCATTAAGTCATCAGCGAAGCATAAGTGTGTAATCTTGAGATCTTTGCAGCCATAATGAATTTTGAAACCACCGCATTCCTGAGTATTCTTTTTCATTAGCAAGTTGAGGACTTCCATGACTAAAGTAAAAAAGATAAGGGGAGATTGGATCTCCTTGTCTTAAACCCCTTGCACCTTTAAAGTACCCATAATAGCTTCCATTGACAGAAATAGAGAAAAAAGATGTAGTAATGCAAGTCATAATCCAGTTTACCATAGTTGAGTGGAAACTAAACTTGTAAAGAATGTTCTCCAAAAAAGACCAGTTGACAGTATCATAAGCTTTTTGCAGGTCAATTTTTAAAGCACATCTCTTAGCCTTATTCTTTTTATTATATCATCTTAATAATTCCAGAGTGATAAGGATATTATCCTGGATCTGTCTGCCTGGGATGAATGCACTTTGATTAATGCAGAGCACATTTATATAGGAAATTGCAGCAAGCAATGGGCCTAATGTCAGACACTTTAAGAGGAGTTAGGATCTTGGGGACCAATGATATTATAATAGCATTAACTTCTTTTATCACCTTGTTGTTTAAAAAAAATTCTTTAACAACATCACAAACTTCATCCCCAATCACACTCCAAGCTTTTTTGAAGAAGCATGCAGTGAACCCATCATGACCTGGTGCTTTAACATCAGCAATATCAAACATTTCTTTTTTGATTTCTTCATTAGTTACCTCATTGATCATAGCTGAAGCTTCATCATCATTTAGTATGTAAGTAAGAATATCTCCGTTGTCTTCAATTGATTGCACATATACTTCACTTCCCAAGAATTATTCAAAATGCTTAACAAATTGCTCTGGCACCTTATCACCTTCATACCTAATCCCATGTTCATCACAGATACTTATAATTCTACTTTTATTTTATCTGCTTTTGAGGATTTTGTGGAAGTAAGCTGTATTCTTATCTCCTTCCTTGAGCCATTCAATTTTAGTCTTTTGCATAAGAAACTTCCCTTCATCTGCAGCAGCTTCTTTATACTTATTTAGTAAAGCAACTCCTTATTCCTTGATAGCATTATTGTGTGGGTCTCTATTAAGTTTGCTTTGCCATTCTTTCACTTTATCTTTCAAGAGTAAAACTTTATCAAAGAGATTTCCATTCTTCCAGTTAAGTTATTCATAACCTTTTTCAAACTCTTGAGCTTTTTGACAGCTTGAAACATTTTAAAACCACTAACATCGTTCTACCAATTATCTTTCACTTTTTGCAAGAACTCACGCTTATCAGCAATGTAGTTTGCAAATTTAAAAGGTTTAGGCTTACTGTCCAAACTATTAGGCATTACTAGAACAGCAGGACTCTGGTCAGAAATGATATATGGAAGGAAAATTGCATGAGCTTTTATGAAAGAACTCAAAAATTTCTCATTTGCCATTATTCTATCTAATGTTTTTAAGGTACCTGCTAGAGGATTCTATAGAGACTTGGTCCAGGTAAAGTGGAATCCTGAGCTATAAATATCTTCCACTTCAATCAAATTCACACAGTCTTGAAAATTATACATGTCTTTAGAAATAGAAGATCCACCCACAGAATGCTCTTGAGAAGTCAGCGTAACATTAAAATCTCCCAACATAACCTATAGAAAACCATTAGCAAAGATTTTTTGTTTCATTAAATCCTTCCATAAGTTCTATCTCTCTTTACCATGATTAGCAGCATAAACAATGTTGCAAAAGAATTTGATCTTTTGCTGAATAATTTCAACCAAACAAAACATAACCTGCCAAGACATACTGAGGATTTCTACTTTCACATCATTAGGATTCCAGCCAACATTAATCCTACACCCCTTATGTTAGAAATCGAGAAAAGACTCGGTCACTACCAATATAGTGTTATCATAGCTCGTAGTTAATATTTGGAACCTTAGTAAGCTAATCGGGCCAAATTCCATGGAAAGTCCATGGAAACCCAAGGAGGCCGGCCTATGTAGTCATATAAGTACCCCTTCCATGTCTTGGAGAGGGTGTTGGTCATTTCATTAATCTAATATTCACTCTTTTATTTCTCTCACTAGAAGTGTCCAACCTCTCTTTCTCTCTCTAAGTTTCTTTCATTGATTGTGTGTATGATTAGATAACTAGTATTCTACAATTGGTATCAGTCGCCATGGGGTGATTGTAAGTGTGTTGTGTGCGTTTTTGTGATCAAAGGGTGCGTTTTTGGTGTTCTTAAGCTCGAACCAAAAAGTTGCCAAAACTAGGTGTTTAGATTTCATCAAGTTTTTGTTTTTATGGTTCTAGTAGCTTAGTAATACTTAGTTGTATAAAAGGTTTTGATTAAAAACATCAAAAAGTGTGGTTTTTAGTAATTTGAAAAGTTGGTTTTCCGTATTTTTTGAAGGCACCGAAGTTGACATTTAAAGGTACCGATATTGACAGTTTGTGTTCACCGAAATTGACACTTTGGTTTCACCGATGTGGAAACCGTAGAGGGGGGGGTTGAATATGTTTCTATTTAAAAACTTTAAATCTTTTGTATCAAATCACCAATCAAGTTTGACATAATATGAGAAGTGTTGATTATAGATCTACAATTACTAAAACATAATCTAACAATACAACCACACTCACAATATTCACTACAAAGAACTACACAACCATAAGTAAAATGATATACACAACAATCAATGCAATCGTGATCACAATGCAAGTATTAAAGTAAATCAATAAATGTAAAGAAATAAGTACAGCGAAAGGTAAAAGAAAATGCAAACCGGACATGATGATTTATAGTGGTTCGGTCATGAAGCTCCTCTTCGCCCTACTCTACTCCCCGAGTATCCAACTCGAGAGTTACTTCGCTAATCAACAAGCTCCCTTTCTGCGGAGAAAACCTTATACTAATGCTTACATTATTTTTTGACACTAAGCTAGATGTCGAGTGTAACAATCCGTATTTTTGATCAATGTACGACGCTATTAAATTCACTATTTTTTTTCTCGTACACGTTCGCTTTTAATTTTAATAGTTAAGTTAAAACGCGTAAGCTAAAAATCAATAATTAACGTAAACAGACACCAAACGAATTAAAGCTTTCGTCAAGCAAGTAATATATATTTTTATGAAAGTAATAATAAACTTTTTATATTTTATTTTTATTGGTTGCGTAAAACATTTACGGTTCGCGATAAATTACGTTTAAGTATACCCGGAACCACAAAAATAAATCTACGCTTCAACAAATAACAATTATTAATTCCAATGATCAAAGTTTATAAAACTTTACCCACACTTATATAATGGGACGCCTCATTTAATAGAGATAAACAAGACTTACACAATTGATACAAGTATACACCTTTTACATTAACTTACAAACTACAACTCATAACAAGTATACTTCCATTTTGCCATCAAAATATTCACTAGATATTATCTAGACAATTTTCCTCATTTCCATGGGATCACCCTCTCATTAGGGGACCAAGAGACCAAGTTAGTAAAGACTAACTTAGTCTTCCTTAAGACCCTCTCTATGTTCCCAAGACCAAAGACCACCACCTTTGAAAGTCTTGGTCTTGATTCTAGCTCTTTGACTACCTTTCATATATATATATATATATATATATATATATATTACATGCATTGCTAAGAGATAACATACACACCCTTATATCACTTAAGAAAACCAACAAACTCTCCCTTTGTCTCCCTTAAAGGCCACGGCTCAAAACCCTCAATATACACAACCCATATAAATTTTTCTACCACTTATACAAGCATACACACAACATATCTAAGACCTACTAAGATGGTTTGAAGGTTAGGTTAAGTATTTTCAAGTGTTGAAGCAAAGAAAGTGAAATTAGGGTTCTTGGAAAAATTAAGGGTCCAAATCTTGCAAGCTTGGTTTAAAAATCTAAACAAGGGTTTAGATTATATTTCTCATCATATTACATCACCATAAGGTTATCTAAAACCCTTTATGTCTTTACATTTATCATTTTATGTGTATATAAGTTCTATGTAGTGAAATCACCATTATGTTACTTTTAAACATGTAAAACATATTTCTGCTTGTGATTATAATTTTGTACACCTATTCATGTGTTATGTGGTTGAATAAATCATGGACTAGAGACCCTAAGGATGTAAGACATGTGATAATAAGTGTTATAATGGACTAGTAACAAAGTGGTTAAACTAAAAAGTTATAAAAACTAGTTTTAAACATATTTTTCTAAAAATATTCAAAAGTTGCTGTTTTAATTCGAAAAATAAAGCCTTCATTTTATATTTTTATAAAATACTACATGTCATGACGATTCCAAAATGATAAGAAACTCGAAAAACCGATTTATAACGAAAAAGATACGACGATTTCAAGTTTACGTTAAATATATACTTTTATAAAACTATTTTTATAAAAGTTACTATTCATGACAGAAACTTTATTTTTGTAAACCTCATAAATAGATAGGACTTTCAATAACAAGAAAGTACTCGAAAGAATCGCTAAAAACAGAGCTATAACGAATAAAATACGACGTTTACGGGTTTTACGATAACTAAAACTATAAAAATAACTTTATAACTGGTGTGAACAGTAAAAAGTACTGTTCACCAGTAGGTCCAAATTATGAAAATGTCAAATTATGATAACTCGTCCTAATACGAAAGCGTGGGCATAAGAAACGTTAAAATCGGGCTTAAAACGCGAAAGTTACGCCAGTTTTACTACAACGGTAATTATAAACGTTTTAACTTGTTAAACACAATTTTACCAAAACGATTAGACGGTGATATAGCTATATAGAATTATATGTGGTTTTAGTTAAGCAAAGTACTATATTACTAGGGAGTTTCATAATGAGGCCTCTTCGGGGTGGCGTATCGACGAGTTGTTGGATTTACGATTTAAAGTGTCCTAGCTCCTCATACGTCACTACATGACCTCTTAATTATGATAGCCCGAACGATAGTATGATGAGCTATACGACCTATAAATAATCAAAGTGTTTAGTACTTATACGACCTATATTGGATTAGGTTGC
>BQNB010087099.1:13204-28007 GCA_026074375.1 Tanacetum coccineum
GATTACTTATTATTCTTTCCTAAGAATAATTTGTATGATACTTTGCTTAAGTATATGTAGTATATTATATATTATATATCTAAGGGTTTATTTGATAAACGAGTGTGAAAACGACTGATATTACACCTCATTATCAAATTCCCTACCGTGGTCGGTTCTTATTGATACTATTGTACATTCTAATTGGTTTTGAATTTTCTTACTAAATATTTTGAATTGATCGAAGGCTTCGGTTTTATCCTTAAGGAATCTTGTCCAAGTATACCTAGAGTAGTCATCTACTACGAATAAGGTGTAGCGGTTTCCTCCGTGACTCCGTACGACGGATGGACCGAAGAGATCCATATGAAGGAGTTCTAAGCATCTAGTCGTTGAGACTATATTCTTAGCCTTATGACTAGCTTGAGCTTGTTTTCCAATTTTGCAAGCATTACAGAAGTGTTGATCAAACTTAAGCTTAGGTAAGTTTCTAACTAATTTCTTAGATGCTAACGATTGAATGAGACACATATTTGCGTGACCTGATCTCCTATGCCACAACGTAGAATTTTCATCAATCGTTGCTAGACAAATTTGGTATTTAGGCTTATTTCCTAATTTCATCACATATAAGCCTTTCTTCCTAATACGTCTACCTTTGACCTTACCATCCTTAGTGATTTCACTATCATGTTCAGAGAAAGTTACTCTACACTTATTATCATATATTTGTCCTATACTTAACAAGTTAAATCTTAAGTTAGACTACATGTTTCTACTAGCATTATCTATTATGGAGAGAGTCAATACCGAAATCGTAATACCTATTGCCAATGAAGTTATTGCGAAGATTGCTACCTAAAAATGAACAATACATCTTTTTATTCTTGTAAAAAGCTTGAGAAGAGCTTTCGGTTACCCGTCATGTGTTTGGAGCATCCGCTATCCTTTATCCACTCATCGGGTTCCAAGTCGACTCTAATGCATATCTCACTTGATGCTTGAGCTACGAGACATGTTTTGGTGGTTTTGGACATTCGACAAAAGCTCTTTGGTTCTTGTCTTTCGGTGATTTTGGACATTCTCCAATAAGATGATTTGGGTCGCTGCATCTAAAGCATTTTCTAACACTTTTACCGTTCTTGTCATCATGGCTTCTTTGGAATGTCTTTTTGTCGTTCTGAGGTTGACTCACGAATCTACCTCTTCTCTTAAAGAACTTCTTGAAGTCTCTTACTGCCATGGCGTACTCTTCGTCATCACTTTCGGAAGTCGAACACTCTTCATCACTAGATTCTTTCTTAGCCTTTAAAGCAAGAGATTTCCTTTCAACTTTTGCTTTGACTATTTCGGAATCTTTCTTGATGATCATTTCATGACCTTTGAGGTTCTCGATAAGTTCATCAAGAGATAACGACGTTAAGTCTTTTGACTCTTCAATCGCCGTAACCTTTGCTCTCCATTTAGGATGTAGAGCCCTAAGAAACTTCCTAACATAGTTCTTGCTAGAATAGCCTTCATCAAGAGCTTTTAGACTAGTAATAATAGTGTTAAATCTAGCAAAAGCACTATCTATAGATTCGTCTTTGGAAATGACGAATTGTTTATATTGTTGAACCAAAAGGTCGATCTTATTATCTTTGACTTGATTATTACCTTGATGGGTGATTAACAAAGTTTTATAAATTTATTTTGCCGTGTTACACATGAAAATTCTTTTATATTCTTTTCTAGGCGAAGCATTATAAATAACCATTTTAGCTTTGTTATTTTTTGCAAGTCTCTTTTTAAGATCATCGGTTTGTTTATCAAAAGGGATAACCTCATCTAATTTGGTTTTTGGATTTTGTTCAATAGGTTGAAAATCACCGTTGTTAATAACATGCCAAAGATCTAGATCTTTTGATTTGACATATGTCTCGAATCTATTTTTCCAATAAATAAAACTATCACTTTCAAAAAGTGGTGGTCTTTGCATAGATTGCCCTTCTAGATATTTGTCGGAATCCATAGATCGATCCAAGCTTTAAAATACATGCAATATATTTTAAAACTCTTGAGTAACCTGGCTTTGATACCAATTGTGGAAACTATAAGGGGGGGTTGAATAGTTTACAAATTCGTTTACGTTTTAAAAGTTTGCTTTCAAAATATTTAGATTCAAGTTGTATGTTTAATCAATTCACAATATGAACAAACAATATAACAATCTAAACAAAAGCTAAATAACAATGACAATAATATGAAGAGATAAGGAAAGGAATACTCAAACCAAGACGCCAAGATTTTATAGTGGTTTGGCTACGAAGCACCTCTTCACGCTACTCCACTCCTCGAGTATCCTACTCGAGATTTCACTATGTCAACAAGCTCCCTTTAGGCGGAGAAAACCGTTTACATGTCGCTTACTTTGTTTTCCAACACAAAGCTAAATGTCGAGTCCTAATCTTAGCTAGAACAAATCTACTACTTCACAATCACTACACAATCACAAGATCTACACTATCGGATTTACACACTATCCGAATCCCACAAACACACAAGATAATTACAATAAAGATTTGGTACTTAGAAGAAAAGAGGAGAGATCACTAAATAACAATTTGTTTTTTGGCGAATATGAATGTTCTTCTCTTGCACTTGAATGAGAAAGAAGAGATGAGAAGAAGAGATTAGATTACTTGAAACAAGATCTAAGAATGTTAGTGATCAAGAGATTTAGAGAGAGAAAGAACATTTTAGAGAGAGAAAGTTATCTGAAAATTTCGTGCCGAGAGGTATGTTTTTCTGCAGGGAATGGAGCAGTATTTATAGGCAGGAAAACCCAACGGTCACTGGGGGCGGTCCCGACAGTCCCAGATATATTTGGGGGCCGCCAGGCCTATAATGGGGCCGCCCAATAGACTACGCTCCTGTTTTTGTCTTTTTGTGAGGAAGGTTGTATCTGGTATGGAACCTTTTATTTTGGGGGAAAATTTTGAATTTCAAATTTTAAGTTTTTAATAAAACTTTCTTTTAATTAGAAATTATTTTGTATAATTAATTTTGTGAAATTCTTTTGTAAAAATGTGATGGATAAGAGAAAAATATTTTTTTGATCACTAATCATGCTTAATGATTTTTTTTGTTCATGCCTTAAGTGATTACTAATCTTAGAAATGGAATTTTACGATTAATAATTTGTAAACGTTTAATTTTATCGTAAACGTTTTTACATTTTGTTATTATCAAAACGTTGAGAGGTCGAAAAATATAAATAACGTTTTTAGACATTATTTGTATTAACAGTTGGCTCAATTTCGTCACTTCCCAATTTCTAGTAGTCTCACAGAGCTCCTTTAGTAAATATATTCATCGTCTTGTAGTTCACAAACTTTGAGGCCAACCAGTTTTCGAATTGGGATTAGTAGGGTCCCACTTAATTATGGGTGTGTTAATCTTGCCAGTGCGGGAAGGCGGGTAGTATTTTCTAAAAAATTTATCAGTCAAATCGGCCCAACTAGTAATTAATCCTTTAATTCCATCAAACCATCTCCATGCATCTCCAACCAATGAGATTGGGAAAACAACAACTCTAAGTTTATCCTGATGTACATTTGGTAAATCAATTGGGTCAACAATTTTGAGGAAGTATTCGATATGCTCGACCGCGTCTTCTCCATTAGTTCCACTAAAGGCATTCTTGTGCAATTCATCAAGGAATTTTCCTTTCAACTCATAGACGTTCTTTCCACTAACCGTAATGCTTGTAATCCCTGAATAGTAATTTGATTGGTCATTAGTCACAATTTTTCTCGTTGTTGATTTTGCTTCTTTGTCTGCCATCTCTTCTTCAATCAACTAGCTCTGATAAGTATGATCTATCACAAAGGTAAAAATATCAGCATGATTTGTTCTAAAGAAGGAAAAAGAAATTAAGCACGAAATCAAACACAGAAATTCAGCTTCTGTTTCAGATGATCAATGCGCCGTATTCAATTAAAGTGAATACGCCGTATTAATCTGTTGAGAGAATACGATGTATTGGATGAATTTTGTTGACTTAGTCAACACAAGTTAAAACAGTGGATACGCCGTATAGGTGTTAATCTAATACGCCGTATCCGTTCTTGGAGACCAATTTTCCCTAGATTCAACAAAGTAAAGAAAACGTACCTTGGCCTCCGTAATATTCTTGTGCAATCACCATCCTTATAATACCGTTTAGGGTCGAACGGGATGCCAAACGGCACATGCAAATTCTTAATAAGATTGAATAGCATCCCGTTGACAAAATAATTCCAAGCCACGATATTTACATTTAATTCCATGACAAAACATTTCATAATGAAAACTTTGTTGATTTTATCATGACTTTCCTCTAGAAGTTTATTTGACCCATGTGTATTTTCATTACCCCCCAAAGATTGTATCATATCGATTTCATTATCATCATTGCCTTTATTCGATTTTAGATCATCGGGATAAATTATGTTGAAAGGGAATAGATCATTAAAGTACAAAACGTTTTCTTCCACTTCATCATATTCAGACAATGATGTTTCATCTTTCAAATCAAATTCATCGATATGTTGAGGGCATAAAGTGGGTTCAGTTGAGAAATCTGATTTAGACGTTAGAGCATCATTGTAAACAATGGCTAGTAATTCATTCTTAAAATCTTTAAAGAAGTCTAAATCATCAATACAACTAACCGTAGGCTCGGGTGATGGAAACAAAGGCATATTGACTTTTTCATTATCATTTTCCGAATCCGTTTTCAAATCATTGGTAGATATTATTTTATAATAAAACGAGTTTTTGTCAAAAACTACTGTGTAATCTTCATCGTCGGATTCTTCAAACGATATTCTAAAGTCAATTTCATTATCGTTAAGAGAACTTACCGTGGGTTTACAAGAGAGTGTTTCATTCGATGTCAGATTATCATTGAAGACTATAACTGGGAATTCAGTTTCAACGGATTCGAGGTCGTGAACGTCTTCATCATACCAGATCTTACCGTACCTAGAAGTTTCCCAGTTAAACACTTTCTTATGTTTTTCAGCTTTTTCTTCCTCGAGCCTGATGTATTCTTCCATAGTAATGTTTGGGTCGTCCATCCTGTAATCAACTTACTAGGGCAGAAAACCGTCAAATAACTTATACGTCGTATTTAGTAAACTGGATACGCCGTGTTACATAAACACAATTAGCAAACAGACAGGAATAAGACTTAATCTAAACTACACTAATCCTAAGGGTTAGATCTAATCTAATGTTAAAAACCAAAATATCAAATATGTGTCGTCGTGTAGGTGTAATTTATGCATTTAAGTTTTAAATTTATATTTTGCCGACTTTACCTAAAACAACACTTTTCACGGGCAGTGTACCCCGATCATGGATTTCTTGTAAGTAGGAGGTGTTGATCACTAAAGCGAAGAACCAATTTCCAATTATTAATACTTTGGAGTTTTTGTCTAATCTAAGGTATAAACTACAAAACCTAAGTTAATCCTAAATCTAATGGATAAGGGGGTTTTCAGCCTGAGAGACTGGCACGGGTTTAGTGGTGACTAAAACCAATTCAAGACACTAAAACACACGCAAGAAAATTAACAAAAGATAAAAGAGTGGTCTAGCCAAATATAAGAAAACTGTATTAACCATTATTAATCCAATCAGAATGTTGGTTTGTTTATTTAGTGCAATAATTACTTATCTCGAGGCGGCATATCATTCTTAAGACTTAGGCGTTACTTCTTCCTAAGACATGGACACGTAAAATTATGTCACAATTAAACGCATCCGCATAAAGTATTCTTATTTGCTGATTATAAACTATCTTATGGATTAAAACAATGGTGATCTTGTTAAACCTTAGCTCATAGAGACTTTACCCACTTACTGCTTAACGGCTCTTTATATACTAGTAGTCCACTGTCCGAGTCCTTACCAATAGAACAAGAACATACTCGTTGATACCATGGTCACCTTATGACTCAGCTAAGCTTACTAAACTAAAGGCAAGGATAGGTCAATATTTGTGATCCTATGAATCTAGATATATAAATCACTATATGGAGAGCTATCCCGACATTTAGATTACTCGGTCCATATCACTAGATCTAGTTGAATGATAGGTCGCATACAAAAGCACATAAACAAGTATATTGATAAACATAAACAAGCAATTCAACGATAAATTAAGAAATCGAGATAAATAAACCAAGCATTAAGATCTTTATAATAATGGCTAATACCCAAAGGTATTAGCCTTTAAACGTCATAATTGTTACAAATGTAATGATTTAGCCAAGGTAAACTAACCGAGTTAACGAAGGATACCAAAAACTGAACGATTACAAAAGTACAAGAAATTACACATTGTCTCTTATAGAATTAATCGCGTTGCTCGACCTCTTCTGCTCTTCTTCTCCTCTGAAAATCGACTTTTATGGTTTATGTATCGAGAATATAATTTAGCACACTTAAAACTCTTTTTTAAGTTTTCTATTTATAGGGTTTGGAATATGGTCGATACGGCGTATCAGGGGTTTCTTGGAGTAGGGACCATGTTTGATATCTTTCAGAATATTTTATTTCCATATTGCTTGAATACGGCGTATTGCCTTCTTCTGGATAAGGCGCATTGGATCTTGTTTCCTTCGTGGTCTTTGGTGAGTGCGGGCACAGATACGCCGTATCTTCCTTGATGGATACGGCGTATTGGTTGTCAGAACAATAATCTTCAAATATCTTCGTTTAAGCTCCAGAATGCGTGCCTTTTAGTTAACTTTCACCAAGTACTCCATAATTACTGCAATTCTTAAATACAAACGATTAAGTAACAATTCTTTACAATAATTTTACAAAATGGGTTAATTACATGGGATAAATGATGCTATAAAATAGACATTATTTGATGTCATCAGGACTAAACGGGTAAACCCGGTTATAACATCAAGGACCAAGTGTGTATAAACTCTTGTGATACTGGCATGCTTTTGCAACTAAATTATGACTTTGACTTACTAGACAATTCAATGGACTATGGAACATAGTAACACGTGTAACAAACAACATTCCTTGTTATATAGGGACCAAACAGGCAAACCTGGTTTCCACATCAAGCTGTGTATAACCTCTCATGCTACTTATATGGTTTTGCAAACGGGCAAAACTGGTTTCTACGTCATGGACTAACTATGTATAACCTGTCATGTTACTGAGTAGTTTTTTCAAAAATAAGTTAAATAGGTCACAAACAGCTTAAATCAGTCCTAAACAAGTGCAATTATTAATTTACCACCTAAGTGGACTTTTATGTTTGCCTCTAAAAGGACTTAGACAATTTTCATAGATGTGGACTTTGATGTTTGCCACTTATGTGGACTTAAATTACAGACATACACTCTCCTGAAACAGATTAGTTTTTGGAATTACAGAAAAGACCATTCACTTGCACCACGTGCTGTACTTGACTGTGTTGGTACACCATCACTCATTTCTCTTTCATATGCATTTCTTGTTTCACTCACTAACACTTGAGAACTAGTAGAAGGTTGACTTACAGGTTGAGTGGGAGCTGTTTTTTATAGACTAATTCTTTTTGTTTGTACTTTTCTCTTTGTCCATCTACTATGGGATGAACCTTGACTGGCAACACCTGCACCACCTGCACCACCTTCACCAGCAGCAGCAGACAAACCTATAACAGCACAATCACCTGATCCACCTAAACCATCTTGACCAACTGCAGGTTCTGTTTGTTGTGCTTGCCTAGATGCACTACCACTGGCTTCTGCATTGTAACCACCTACATTTTAAAAAAAATATCCTTGTAAGTTGTTCCATGATGTTTAGATCAAATACACACTTATAGCTTGAAGCTGAAATAACTACCGCTTGTTGCCTTTCAACCTTGTCCTTTGCATGTTGCCTTATTGTGTCCAGTGTTTCCGCATGATTGACATGTAATGGTTCTTCCTTTCCTGCTTAGTTTACCATCTTTCACAAATGGTTCATCCTTATGTTTGGACCTCTTTCTTTTCTTCTTTGGTCGGCCTACCTGGACATGATGCTTGGGTGGCAAAAGTGTTGTTGGACATGTGAACTTCTCCTAATATTTGGTCCTACAAATTGGTTGTATCTTGTAAGAGTATGTTTCCTTCCATGTACTCAACCAATAACAAGGATTTACCCACGTTTCTAAGGGTGGTGTCGCCCGGTCATTCAGAGCCATATTCCAACAAGCTACAACAACATGCTTACAAGGAATCCCTGTCAATTCCCATTTCCTACATGAACATGTCATACTCACTACATCCACAACACACTAATCACCAAGTGAACCTGAAACTTGATACTTATTTGCTCCATTCCATTGCACCTTCATCAAATGAGCTTCTTGCTTGATGGATTTTATGATTCTGGTTGCAGTAGGGGTCAAAGGACCATTACATTTATCAATCACACCTTGAACATTCACAACTCTCTTCATGCAATACTCCTTGATGTACTCTAAAAGTGTGATCACTGGCTTGTCCCTACCTTCAACTATTTTACCATTAAAGACCTCACAAATGTTGTTGAGCAATAAATCAGATTTGGCTCTACCTACAAATCAAAAAATACACTATCATTTAATGCTATACAACTATACCTAATACTCATAAGTATGAAAGCAGTAAAAACTGTGATGGCATTAAGAAAATTACACGGTTAGTCCCTGGATTTATGTGTTACCTGAAAAATGAGATCTAGCCTAATGTTCTGCTGGTATCTTGTTCAACCATTCATGTGTCTTAGGATTCATCGTCTTAAGCTCCAACATACACTTTTTAAAATCCCTAACATTTGTAGCAGATACAGCTCTCTACAACAAATCCTTGTATGCTTGTCCACACCATCTCTGCTTCATGTTTTCATGTATGTGTTGCAAGCAATAGTGTTCTGCACTTGGGTAAACAGTTTTAATGGTTGGAATGATACCCTGCATGAACCAATTCATTAATCAGTTACAAATTCATATAATTCAGTAATTAAGAATTTAACTAGTCAAGCATAATACTAACCTTTTGTCTATTACTGATGAATGTGAAATTTAAATTGGGATGCAGATCTATGTCATCACCCAAACACTGCAAGAATCAGCACCATGAACTCTTACTTTCAGCTTCAACCATCGCATTGGCCAACGGGTAAATTCCATTGTTTGAATCAAGTCCAACTGCTACCAATACTTGGCCTGGAAATGACCCCTTCATGAAAGCACCCTCTAAGCCTAACAAGATCTCTTCTGCAGGCTCTAAAACCCAATTTTAATGCTCCCAAACAAACATATATTCTCTGAAACACCCTAGTAGGCAAAGAAGGATCAGTATTCTTTTCAACTGCAATCTTGACAGTGGTATTAGGGTTTGTAGACTGTAACTCAACAACATAGTCTCTAAGCATAAAATACTGCAAAACGTGATGTCCTCTAATCTCTCTTTCCGCTTTAGCTTTAGCTTTGAAAGCTTTGTTCATAGATATCTGAACCTCCAACTCACATTGGAGCTGGTCTTGAACTGCCTTAACTGGGATATCCAGATTAAACCTGACTTGTTCAAATATCTTCTCAAACAAGAATTTGTAAGTGCAGTGTTTGATTTCCTTGGATTGAAGGCATGTGTGTGTATCGTTGTGTGTCTTCACCGCCTAATTTTTTTATGAATTTGTCTTCTCCCACATACAAGACCCAAGGGCAGAGATCTCCTTTATCATGTGCATCTAAAATAAAAGAAGATGCTTAACTGTCATCATTGGTACATGTATTCTTCCTTTTTTTACTCCTAGTAGTTGGGCCACTTGATCCACTAGTCCCAACTTCCATTCCACGATTTGGGCCAGTTGGTCCAGTACCTTATGACATTGTACATACAGGCACTTTTCCATCACATCCTGCTCGTATCTTGACACCATCATTCTTATACAGCTTTAAATTCCTTCTGCTTTCAATGGAATGCAGGTAGACCCTGTCCTTAGCCTCTTTTGGAGTTGTAAATTTTTGGCCAGTGTAAAATGAGTACTTCCATTGACTACTAGCATTTATAACACCTTTCATTTATGTCCTCAATTCAGCTAACCTTCTCTTCCTGTAATTTTTTCCTTCATCATTACTAGGGCCACTGTCGAAACCATCTGCATTGATGACATCCACGTCTTCTCCTTCTAAGACATCATCCGACACTAGATTAGTGACACCAATGTTGTTAAAAAGAAGATCCATGCTAATACCAGACAAATAGACATCAACATCAGGATCTACAATCTCATTCTCTTCATCTACCAAAAAATATTCATCTACATCATCATCATATGTACCTGCATCTTCACTAGACTGAACATCATATTTAGTTTCGTATGCAGTATATATTCCTTCATCATCATAAAAGAACTGTCCATCAGTAGGAGCTAATTCATCTTCCTGACCATTACCCTGTTCAGCATCTTCCTTAGAACTCACATAAGCTTCAAGTACAACATCTTCCACACTGAATTCTTAAGTTCCAACCTCTTCCACAATGGGTACCTCAGTGCTAACCTCTGCCACAATGGGTTCTTAAGTGCTAACATCTACCATAATAGGTTCTTGAGTGCTAACCTCTGCCAAAATAGGTTCTTGAGTTCTACCAACATCTGGTTTCTCAGACACAAGGAGCCAATATTGTGTTTCAACTTGGGAAACATTTAGGTTTACAGGTTCATTTAAGTTCAAGTCCAAGTCATCAACTCCAAATGACTCATCATGACTTATCCCTAAATTGTGCACACCACTCCCCGCAACATCAGCAAAGCATGCCTCTTCATCCAATTCTGTTTCATCAAATGATAATTGCCTCATCACATCCTTTATAACCTGACTAGCAATTGCTTGTTATGAGACAAAACTCAGGTTTATGCCACTAAACTATGATTGTATTGTCGGGAGAACATGGCTTTGTGTGTCAACTCCCTGTACACCACTCAACTGTATATATGTGATGACAGACTCATTAGTGGGAGGAGTTAAAATACAATCAGGCATACACCTAGGTGTAATGGACTCATAAACAGAATACTTACAAAGTGTACTTAAATCATGTTGTGGCAAAGAGCTAGGTATGACAGAGTCACAAACAGGTTCCTTAGTTGTTTCACTAGACTCATGCCAGGTCAACAACAATATTTTTTCAGTTTTGTTTGCTGCAATGCTACCAGGCTCATCAGTAATCTCTTCTAATGTTGACCTAAACCGTGGTGCCCTAAGGTAAGAGTCTAAAGTGGTAACACCATGTTCTATATAGACCTCAATCAACTTAAAGCTCCTAACAAGGGTAGCCAGACAACGAACATCCTCCTCGCAAGCCAAAGCATACAACTCTTCATCTAGACTGGTGAGTGGTCTAAGATAATTATAAAACATAGGCTCAGATTTACCTATGTAACCTAATTTAAGAACCATCATGTTCAGCACAACGACAGTAAACAAATCGATATCGACCATAATGTATTCGAATTGAAAACATATGGGGTGCATTATCAGAAAATCAAAATCAAAACCTAACTTCATAAATCAACAATAAAACACGTAAAGAACACTACATTTGTAAAAAAATCAACTTTGAGCAAAAGGCCTTCAAATCATTACCATAAGCCGCTTCAAGATCTTCGATGAGTTGATCGGTGGTGCCCGTCTACTGTTTTTTGCGGAGCTTCCATCCCATGTGGTCCACTAACACCATTGCATGTAGGGTTTGATTGCAGAAAAATATTATAAGTATGGTTGTGTGAGTGATTTGTGAGAGAGTAAGAATATGATTCAGACAGAAATAATCTTGTGAAATGATAGGGATGAGAGGTGTAAATGAAGTGAATAGTAAAAATATTAATTTTGGTGATGTGATGAGAAGTGTGCATGTGTACCAAAAAAAATACACTTAGGGACCAACGGTGCACCATAATACTTTTAATTCGAAATTCCAATAGTACCCATCACTAACGAAGCGACTTAACGACCGTTCATCCCTTGGGACCAAACACAAACCAAAATTACCACTTTTGGGACCATTTCCACCAATTTTCAAAACGGGGTACTGAACACGCAAACGGGGTGGAGTTTGGGGACCAACAGTGTAATTTACCCTAATATAAATAATAATAATAATAATATATAAAGCATCGGGTTGAAATTGTAATGTGTTGAAATTGTAAGAGTTGAAATGTGTTGAAATCGTAATGTGTTGGAATTGTAATTAGTGTATTGTATCATGTGTTGGTATTGTTGGTATTAAGCATCGTCATAATGTTGTGCGCGATACTCTTGTCGACATTTGTTACCATTCGGGGATTTCAGTTGGTAAGGAAGTTGATATCGGGTTGGATGGGGGTGTGACAAACCATTACGTCCAGCAGATATGTTACTTTATTCGTGGGATGGAGGTCTTAATGTGTGTGTGGATCTGACTGGATCTTCGCCTTTGACGCAAACTGGGATGGCAGATTTCGTGCCCGGTCGTGCGGTGATTGATGATGGACAACGTAAACATGGTAAGTATATGGCCAAGTGAGCGGCTATTGAATATGGGTTTCTTTCCTTTTCTTTCTCTTCTTTGAGGGAATTAGAGGCAGACGTTGTTACATTGCTGAAGCGGATCCGAAAGTTCTCCATGGCTTAGGACATTGGGGCACATGTTGCTATTCATATATTTAATAGGATCAGTTTTGCTATTGCTAAAGGATTGATGACCCAGATAGTATCTCAGCTCCCCTCTAATTTATTGTAAATCTCTTGAGTTTCTTAATAAAGTGGTTGATAAAAATATATAAATAATATTAAATAATAATAATATATGAAAATAAAAAATATATAATATAATTAATATAGGCCAAAACACATATTAGTATCCCGAACTTGGCAAAGTGGATCATCTAGTACCCTGAACTTTTAAGGGTACAGAATGGTACCATGAACTTGACAAAATAAAATGTCTACTACCCTATACTAATAAACTCAACAATTAATTATTTTTTTTCTTTCTAAAAATCATTTTAGTATAATATTTTATATAAATACTTTATAGTAAAACTTTTAGGTAGGCAAATATATTTATTTTCCTAAAGTTTAATTATTTTTATCTTTTAAAAATTAATATAGTATTTTAATTATTTATTTAGAATAAAAAGAATGTATTTAAAATATTTTTAGCGCGTTACTTTTAATATATTTTTCTATTATATTATTTGTTTGTTTCAAATAATTTTTAAATTAACTTATAACTAACTATATAGGAGTTTTGTAATTTTTAATTTATATATGCATATGAAGAAATAAATAATCAAATTGTTATTGTTTTGAAATTATTTGAAACGGACACTTATGTACGTAATACAAATATCTATGTAGCAAAAGTAGTGCGATAATTCACTTTCTATAAAGTATTGTTCCATACATAAATTTTCGTATGATATACTGAAGTGTTTGTTTCAAATAATTTTAAAACAATAACAATTTGACTATTTAGTTTTTTATATGCATATTTAAATTGCAAATTGCAAAATTCCTATATAGTTAGTTATAAGTTGATCTAAAAATTATTTAAAACAAACATTTATTTATATTATACGAGATATAATAAAAGTAGCGCGCTAGAAATATTTTAAAAATCAATGCTACATATACATTTTTTTTATTCTAAATAATCAATTAAAATACTATATTAATTTTTAAAAGATAAAATATAATTAAATTTTAGGAACAAAAATTTATTTGCCTAGCTAAAAGTTTTACTATAAAATATTTATTACAAATTATTATACCAAAATGATTTTTAGAGAGAAAAAAATAATTAATTGTTGAGTGTATTAGTATAGGGTAGTAGAAATCCCATTTTGTCAAGTTAATGGTATCATTCTGCACCTTTAAAAATTTAAAGTACTAGATATGCACTTTGTCAAGTTCAGGATACGTGTTTTGGGCTTTTTTTTTACTATATCAAATGGATATCTATTTGATATAAAGCTAAATGGATGTGGATATCAATGATTAAAAAATGGATAAAGATCCTCTCATGTTCAAAATGAACATGAAAGGGTAATGTTGAGGTTATTGTGAGAGGGAGAAAAAAAGTGAGTCATGCATATGAGAATTTTATTGTATTTTATTCAAGTTATGCACTCACACCGGATGAACATTACCTCTCATGTTCATTTTGAACATGAGAGGATCTTTATCCTTAAAAAATATATGGATATGGATACGGCTGTGCCCATTCAATCCACCGCCATCCATGCTACTTCAAAGTAGGGCTGATCACGGTTCGAAAATCAGACCGGGCCGATCAAGACCTGACCAGACAGAAAATCAATTTGGTTTAAAACACGGGATCGAGGACTGGACCGAAATGTTACGACCCATGTCCAGGTCAGTCCGGTCCAACAAAGCCTAATGGTCAGTTTTGCTCAAGACCGAACCGGACCGAAGACCGAACATGAGAGAAAGGAAGGACCGAAGACTGGACCGAAATATGCATAGTCCGGTCCAGTCGATCTGGTCCGATCTGCGGTCAGTTATGCTTAGCCCTACTCCAAAGTACATCAAGTTCAAGCATGTTTGGACATTATAAAACTCTCAACTTGTGCTCTTAAGTAGCTTTGCTTAACTGAGCTTGGCTTCTAGTAACTACTTGAAGCTATCCAAACCTCAAACTGTAGAATCGAGTTTAACCGCAGCCTAACTTTTTTGAGTTATCCCAAGCCTCATCGAGTTCTAGCTCAGCTCGGCTTTATTTCTCTACATAGTACATACAATTAATTGAGG
>BQNB010087101.1:13346-28006 GCA_026074375.1 Tanacetum coccineum
TATATATATATATATAAATCATTAAAAGTTTATCTTATAATTAAATATTAAAAGAATATAAATGATGTAATTCGAGTTATTTGGATCTATCCAAAAACCGAACTGAATTCAAATTCGGTTAAGTACAATTTGGATTTGGTTCGGTTCAGTTTTATCGCAAAAGAAAAAATTAACTAAATCGAATAAACCGAACAACCCGATAACCGAACCAGCGAACACCCTTAGACACAACAAGAAATCCAAAAAGAAACCAACTAAAGATCCAAAACTACATTAAAATAAAAAATAAAACTCCGAGACAAGTAAAGACACTTGATATCAAAGTTGTCAAATATAAAGGTTGGTACATAAACATCTATTAGATATCCAAAGAAGAGAAATATCTAAAGAAGAGAAAGCTTTTGTATAAATGGGATATCTAGGGTGCGTTTAGTTGAGGGGAAAACACTATTATTTTCACAAAATGTTTTGTAAAAAACAAGGAAAATAGAGATTACGTTCAAATCATTGTTTTCCAACAAAATTCTCTACAAAACACAAAACATGTATTTCCCAACTTAACAAGGAAACTACAAAACACATTTTATTTTTTCCTTGTTTTCTTTGTATCCCTCCTTGGTTTCTTGAGAATGGAAAAAAGTATCGCATGAACGCGTTTTTTATGTTTTGTGAAAAATAAATCTCCTTTTTTTACAAATCTGAAAAAACAAAACTAAGAAATTTTTTCTCCAACTAAACGCAACCCTAATGTCTTCTTGTCTCGCACTATCCACATCATCGGGGAAGAATGCCAAATCTGCTTTTTCCATTGCCATATTGCCCAAAGAGCAATCACACCTCATGTAGAGACTTTGCAACCCATTTATCCTCAATAGAAGCAACATCTCTTAGAATTATATCTCGAATAGATGCATCTAGCGTTGGACCAACTTTATATTTTTTATCAGGCGATTTTAGCTTTTAGGGAAAGTAATAGACAATACTCGTCATATAGATATATTAAGGGTCCGTTTGATATGTGTCTTTAGGATTTGGTTTTAGAAGCTAATGACATAAAATTTGTTTGGTTGTCTCTTTAGGGTTAGAAATTAGGAACCATTACTAAAAATTTACACCGTTTAAAATCCTAGCATGATGAACCGGTTTAAGCACAAATGTGTGTCCATGTTTATTTATGTCCATATATCTCTTTTCACTCTTCAATAAAATAAATAATTTAATACTAAAAATCAATTATAAAACTATAAAATAATTATTTATCATTTAATATTATATTTTCTCTCGTCTATTATTTTCTTAAAACCAAAATCAAATCCTAATCCAAAGTTTAATAGAAACTCATTTACAAACTAAACGGACCCTAACTTTATGTGAACCTAAAGGTTTCATATAGAATTTGGATTTGTTTCCCATCTCCATCAGATTTTGATTCTACCAGACAATTCAATGTTTTCACTGAGAATTTTTTGAACGGGCCCAAGACCAAAAACCATCGGTCAAGACTTTATAGGGGATAAGACTAAGTTACCAATAATTAACATATATAATGATTATATTTTTTAGAGTTAACTACATTTTCAGTCCCTGCGGTTTACTAGATATAACGATTTTAGTCCATTAGTTTGAAAAGTAACGGATCTTATCTTGAATTGGATGATCCGTAATGGGTTTGGTTTATTTTTTCGTTAACTGTTAGTTGAACCAGTTAAAAAGACTGAAATGCCTAAAATACCATCATCTTAGTAATACAAGTGACACAAATACCTCTTCTCCATTATTTCTTTTTCTATTATTATAATAATAATAATAATAATAATAATAATAAAATTATTATTATTATTACTTCTTTTTCTATGATTTTTAAATACACACATATATGAAAAACACACACCACACAAACATGAATCTGCAACCTTTCTTCTTTATATACACATGAAAAAAAAACCAAAACTACACATAAAACATAAACACTTTCAAAAAAAATCACACGCGCAACTGACACCACTAAAATCCCCTTTTGCCATCACCACGAAACCGCCGTCACCAACACCACAGAACCTCATCGGCGCCACAACCACAGAACCACCACCCTTAAACCATTATGAAGTTAAGTGAGATGAGCTAAAATCCATACCCACGTGACTTACATGTGCTCTAACAAACTACCTATTTTAAGCTGGAAAAATTGTTAGCTTGCCCTTGGCGCCAAATTCCCTTTTTATACTTGTTCCTTTTCATTTCTCATTTTCATCCAACAAATTGTAACAAATTACTCTCTCTATTTGTAATCATTTCATTTTCAATACATCAATCATATAACAATTATTTTGGTTATCAGTTCTTATCTTTGATTTCCCTAATATTGTCAATTAGTTGATCTTCAATTCTCTAAATTCTAGAATGACTGTTATCAGGTGGTATCAGAGCTCCTTTCCTGGCAGCTCAATTCCATTTTCTAATGAAGTTGTTTGTTTTTCGGCAAAGTTGTTTGTTTTCCGGCGGATTATGTTAGTTTTTTGGCAGAATTTCAATCAAAAATCAAAGTGCTACACTAGCATTTTGATCTTTTTGTATGCTATCCGTTCAGAAATAAGACCAATTATGAAGTAATCATCACGATCACGAGAACAACACATAAGTGTTTAAATTCTCTATTTTTGAACCTATGATCAGTTTTGATTGACTTGAGTTTGGCCAAAAAACGGGTATGTTGTTAGTTAATTTCCAATTTAAGAAGAAGGGATAGTAACTAATAACAAGAAACACATTATTCAAGAAATAACATACAATGGTGATAATCACAAGGAGTACTAATACTCAGGAACAAAGTAGTCAAGCAAATGATACTGAGCCTCAAACCCTAACTGAATTGTGTCAGTTATTAAGGAAATTCAGTGATAAAGTTGATGGATTGTGTCTCTTCAAAGACTTTGCTACTGTTGAGTTTGAAAAGATCAATGGTAAGGGAACTAGTAATCAAGGAGGTAATAATGGTAATAGTATGAAAAATTTTCATACTCATCATGGAGGGGGAAATAATAATGCACAACATCATTAAAATCCATATGGGAAGTTAACTAGATTGGATTTTCTAAAGTTTAATGGGGAGGATGTGAAAGGCTGGTTGTTCAGGGTGCAACAATTCTTTGTTATTGACCAAGTCAAAGAGGATCAAAAGTTTAGGTTAGTATCTCAATTGGCATTTACAATTTATTAAGAGATTTGGGGAAAATGTACCTTGGAATGTATATGAGACTAAGATATTGAGTAGGTTTGGTGAAGTTTATGATGACCCTTTAGTTGAGTTGAAAAACTTAAAACAAACTACGGATGTCCAATCTTACCAAGACAAGTTTAAAATGCTTATGAATAAGGTAGATTTTTCTGAATCACAAACTGTTAGCATGTTTATGGTAGGATTAACGGGTGAAATTAGAGTACCCTTAAGGATGTTTAAACATGTGACTATGAAGTATGTGTCCAATTTGGCTAAGACGCAAAAGGCTACTCTAGAACTTACCAAAGCTAAACCTCAATATTCATCCTATAGCAGTTCTAGGATTCAACAGAGTAATGTGGCCCCTAGAACTACTACTTACCCACCTAAACCACCACTTTTAGCTTTACCTTCAACTCTTAGACTTGGTTATGTAAATCCAGTTAAGAGACAATTAACTCAGAAAGAATTAGAAGATAAAAGGGCTAAAAACCAATGCTTTTACTATGACCAAAGATAAGTACCTGACCAAAAGTGTAGTGGTCAGTTGTATGCTTTAGAGGTGGTGGCTAATGTTGTAGAAGGTGAGGAAATGGTTATGGACATGTCTACTGAAGTTTTAGAAAAGATAAAGGAAGAAAAAGAGTTAGTTGATTGTCCGCAAACCATTGAGGAAAGACCCCAAATTTCATTCAATGCCTTATCAGGGGTGAATTCTTTTAAAACAATAAGAATCAAAGGTTATATGGGCAAACAGTTGATGCATATCCTCATGGATACTGGTAGCACTCACAACTTCATAGCAATGGCTGCTGCAAGAAGAATGGGATGTCAATTAAGAAGAATTGTACCATTAGAAGTTTCTATAGCTAATGGGAATCAGATGGTGAGTGAGTACATGTGCAAAGGATTTGAATGGACTATTCAGGGTATTACTTACAAAGCTGATGTAATGATAATTCCTCTAGGTAGTTGTGATATGGTCTTGGAAGTACAATGGTTAGCCACAATAGGAGACATTTTGTGGAATTTTAAGAAGCCAACCATGGAATACAAGTACAAGGGTAAGAGAGTAGTACTGAGGGGCTCTCAACAGGCTGTATTGTCTTGGTTAAATGGCAAATAGTCAACTAAGAAAGTTACCAATGACATAACTGTATTATCTCTTATGTATGTATATGTGTGTGTATCCTGGACAGTTATGGCACATGAACAATAATGAGGGCAACTTGAATGCTGACATTCAGGAAGTTTTGAATGATTTCAAGTTTGTTTTTGAAGTCCCAAAAGAGCTACCTCCTTAGAGATCCCATGACCATTCAATTCACCTATTGCCAAACACTCCCCCAATTAACATTAGACCATACAGACACCCTCCTAACCAAAAGGATGATGTGGAACTAATGGTAAAAGAGCTTATAGATTTTGGTGTCATCAAGAAGAGTAAGAGTTCTTTCTCTTCTCCAATTGTCATGGTTAAGAAAAAGGATGGTAATTGGAGAATGTGTGTTGATTACATGAAACTGAATAAGTATATTGTGAAAGATAACTTCCTTATACCAATAACAGAAGAATTATTGGATGAACTAAATGGGGCTAAGGTGTTTTCTAATATGAATTTGAGGTGTTATCATCAAATTAGAATGAATGAAGACGATATTTACAAAACTGCTTTTAGAACCCATGGAGACCATTATGAATTCTTGATCATGCCTTTTGGGTTGACAAACGCACCATCTTCTTTTCAAGCATTAATGAATACTGTGTTCAAGCCTTTTCTGAGAAAGTTTGTGTTGGTCTTCTTTGATGGTATCCTCATTTACAACTCTAACATGGAAGACCATTTGAAAGATTTGAGGTGTGTTTTGTCAACAAGGAAAATAGTTACAGGCTAACCTAAATGATAATTCTAAATATACTTAGGTTGATGGACAATTGAGAAGGAAGGGTAGGCTAGTTGTGGGTAATGATGAATCCCCAAAGAAACAAATCATGCCTTATTTCCACAAAGGACCATTGGGAGGGCATTCTGGTGTTCATGTAACTGCAAAAAAATTGGTTGATGTGTTCTTTTGGAAGGGATTAAAGAAAATGGTAAAGACTTTTGTAAAGGAACGTGATGTGTGTTAGAGGTATATACATGATCTTTCTGCTTACCCTAGTCTCATTCAGCCTTTACCTATTCCTACTCATATATGAAGTGAAATCTCTATAGATTTTATTGAAAGCCTCCCCAAGTCACATGGGAAGTCTGTCATCCTTGTGGTGGTGGATGATTAAGCAAGTATGCTCACTTTATGGCTCTGCAACACCCTTTCTCAGCTAGTGATGTGGCCAAGGTTTTCTTAAACAACATCTACAAATTACATGGTTTACCTAAAGTGATAATAAGTGACAGAGACAATGTCTTCATTAGTCATTTTTGGCAATCCTTGTTTAAAGTTTTGAAGGTTCAATTGCAGTTATCAACTGCCTATCACCCCAAACAGACGGCCAAACAAAGGTGGTGAATAGGAGTTTAGGCTACTATTTAAAGTATATGACATGAGAGAGAGAGACCAAAAGAATGGGTGGATTAGTTACCTTTTGATGAGTTCTGGTATAATACAAATTGTCACTCTTCCACTAAGGCCTCCTCATTTGAAATTGGGTATGGTTAACCACCACCAATACATTAACCTTATGTGCTTGGTGATAATATGGTGGAAGCTGTAGATAGGTCCTTGCAGGCCAGAGAACAAGTGATCTAAATGTTGCAATTTCACCTAAAGAGAGCACATGATAGAATGGTGAACATGAAAAATAAGAGAAGATCAGAAAGAGTTTTTGAAATTGGTGATTAGGTATATGTGAAGTTGCAGCCATATAGACAAGTTTCGATGAGGCAATGAGTTCATCACAAGTTATTCTCAAAATACTTTGGACCTTTCAAAGTCATAGGCAAGATCGGGGAAGTAGCCTACAAGTTGCAGCTACCAACTACAAGTCTTGTGCATCTTGTTTTTCGTGTTTCTCAGTTAAAGAAATTCCATGGTCAGACTGTTGTGGAAGGAGTCCTACCTAGGTGTGAAGATGATGGAAGACTGTTAGGAATGAAAAAGTAACGATCTTATTGAGATTGAGTCTTGTAATAAATAGTGAAATAATAAAGTATAATAGGTTAGGTGAAAGGCTCGTGACTAAAATGTAGTCACGAGACCCGGCTAAATAGCCAAAGGCTAAAATCCAAGAGCTAAGAGCTCTCTTTGTAAATGGGTATAAATACCCCTCATACCTCACTAGTAGAGGTGAAGCTTCTTAATCTAATTCTCATTTCTATCCTTACTCTTTCTCTCTCTACTTTTTCTCTTTCTATAACAAACATACACAAACACCTAAACATACACTATATTGCTTATTCGATCCTAAATCAAGACCTAACAAGTGGTATCAAAGCTGCAAAGGTGATTTAGTTAGCTTATTTGATCAGCTTATTCAGACGAGCTTATTGCTTATTCGAGCAGCTTATTATGATGTTTTTAAGCTTTTTCAAGATGTGAAAATGCAAAATGTGAGCTTCAAACAAAGATTGTCGGGCTTGAAATGGTTTTAACACAACAAACAAAATATTTTGATGATGTCAAGCTTGAATTGTCGAACAGAACAACTAAATTCAAGGCATATTTTAAAAAACTTAAATATAAGAAAGTTATTCTTGAACGACAATTGGCTCGTAAGGTTGATAATTTTAAAGCTGAAAAGGATCAATTTTTGAAAGAAATTAATCATTTAAGGACTTAACTTGAAAATCTGAAAGGGAAGTCTGTGGAAACTAAGTTTGATAAACCTTTAATTTTGGGAAAACCACATGCTGATGAACTTTTGATAAATTCTCAAATTTCAAAATCATAGGTTACTCCTAAAGTTGTTGTGCAAAAGGATTTGTCAAAACCAGTCACTGCACAGTCTTTGCCTAAAATAAAAAAGATCAGCTTTTGAAATGAATTGCATCTTTAGAATCAAAATTGGAATCACAAGATCTTCGTTCGTGTCAAAAAGAATACCATGAGTTGAGAACTTCATATAATGCTTTAAAAGTAAAGTTTGATTCTCTTAACCGGACAAAAAGGAAAACCAATGTTTTAAAATCTTCAAAACCTAAAGTAAGTGTTTCAGAAAAGGTTCACACGGGTGAATCCTTAAAACCATTTTCAAAAAGGGTTTCTCAGTTTACAACCTATTCTTTGCAAAAAGGTAGCAAGTTTTCTAAGAAATCTCAAACGTTTGAAATATCTACTCCTAAAAAGGGTTTTAAGAAAAGTGCTTCAAATGCAAAGAATTAACTTTTTGAAACTTCACACTCTCGTTTTACACCGGTAAAACAAGTATGGATGTCTTCTAAGGAATCTCAAACTTTTGAAACACCTACTACACAAAAGGTTTTAAAGAAAAGTACTTCAAGTGAAGGAAATCAAGTTTTTGATACTCCACACTCTCGTTTTACACCGGTAAAACAAGTGTGGAGACCAAAGCAAAGTCGTTCAAACTCTTTAAAATATTCCAAAACAGAAATGCTTTCGATGCAAAACAAGAATGACTCGGCTTTGAAAAACAAAAACAGTGGAAGATTTTCAAATGGTTCAAAACCGAAATTTCAAAAAGAAACTCCAAATGTCAATAACAAATGGAAATCTTCTTCATCAAAAAGATTTAAAACTCCGCAAGAAACACCGAGTTTCAATAATAAATGGAAAATCAAAAGGAATTTTGAATCTCCGTTGATTACACGAGAGTTGTTTTCAAATGAAACACCAGTTTCAAGCCCTCGTTGGAACTCAACATCTTTACATCGTCTTGACACAACTTTCAAATGGTTTTCAAAACTTGGCAAACCCGTTAGCACCGTGCTAAATGGGTTCCAAAGTTGTTGTCTAAATTCGATGTCAAAATGGCTTGTTATTAAATATCAAATAACAACCCGATCTTCAAATAAAAGGAAAATGTACATTTCAGTGCATTTATCCTTAACAACGAAAAGAGAAATCTTTTCGGTCTTGAGCTATTTATATCAAAATATTTAAAGTTTTGTAGCTCAAGTCAGTGGTTTGTAATCAAATGTCAGATTGCAACCCTGTCTTCAAATAAAAGGAAAATGTACGTTTCAGTGCGTTTATCCTTAACAACGAAAAGAGAAATCTTTTTGATCTTGAGCTATTCAACAAAACATTCAAAGTTTTCTAGCTCAAGTCAATGGTTTGTTATTAAATATCCGATAACAACCCGGTCTTCAAATAAAAGGAAAGTGTACGTTTCAGTGCGCTTTACCTTCTGTTTATTTTAAATCAGAACTCGGTTTTCATATAAAAGAAAAGTGTATGATTCGGTGCGCTTTATCTTAAAAAGGAGAAATCTTCTTTGTCCTGAGCAATTTTTTTATTGATAATCTTTTCAAAAAGTTTGCTCGGGACATACGACTTCTAAGTAAATGTCAGCTTAAGACTCGTTCTTAAAATAAAGGAAATTGTACATTTATGTACATTTATCCTCCCAACGGGAAGCTTACAACTTCTCGGTCTTGAGCTACTTCATTAAGATATTCAAAATCTTGAGCTTAAGTAAAAGTTTTCAAATAGTTGAACACAATTTTCAAGAATTTTTTCAAAAAGATATCTCAAAATCTTTCAAATTATGTATTCAACACTCTCTTCCTTGCTAAATCATTTGATCTATTTTTGAGGGAGAGACTTTCAAAACAAGTAGTATTTGAGCATAATTTTTCAAGAATTTTTTAAAGATAATTCAAAATCTTTCAAAATAATATGCTCAACACTCACTCTATCCCTCAATATACTAGTGGTGTCATTCAAAGTGAAGTGTTGTATTATTGAGGGGGAGTATAAAGGAAAATGTTTTTAAACAAACGAATAATAATCAGTATCAAAAATAGTTTTTGTCAAGTGTGTATATATCGACAAGCGTGCCAATGGTCTAAGTCATGTCCGACTTCGACCGTTTTCTGCAATAAACAGAATGAGGAGTGAGTGGCTTAGTGACCATCCGTTTGAGATATCGACATACTTTGACAAAACTAGAGTTTAAAATTTGTTTAAAACATTCACAAATGTTCTAAATCATAATCATACAATGTCTGTTTTCTCTCATGTGCTTTCAAAAACTCATATAGTTATTTTAATCTATTGATATCAAAAATATAATATAGTATGCTATTTTTGAGGGGGAGAAAATTAGATTAAAATGTGATCGTCTTTGATTCAAGTGTAAAACTCTTTCCTACTTGTGCAAAACTCTTTCGAATATCGATGCACATGTGTAGGGGGGGGGCATTTCAAAAAGCATAAAACTCTTAAAGTGTTAAATGTTTTGATTTATATCAAACAATTTGATTGATTTTCATATGGTTTTATGGTTCTAATATTAATATACCTAACAACCAAATACCTCACGATGATCAAATAAGGAATAAGGTAGTAAGGTTAGCTATTATCCTATGATCCAACCAGAACCGGAGGGTGTTAGGTTCACGAAAAGTGTCGGTCACTTCCATTATATCGCTGGATAGCTTGTATAGTAATATTTAGAACCTTAATCAGGTAAATGGGCCAAAGCCTATGAAAATCCTATAAGGCCTCACCATAGCCGGCCATTGTGAGGTATTTATACCTCTCTCCACACTTTAGAGAGGGTTGGTTGTTCACTTTTCTCAAATTCACTAATCTAATATTCTCCTTTTCTTTTCTCTCTCTAGAAGTGTTCATCCCTCATTTCTCTTTAGTTTTTTATTCATTTGATTGTGAGTTTAGATAATCTAGTATTCTTCAATTGGTATCAAGAGCCATGGGGTGATATAGTTTGGTGTTGTGCGTTTGGTTCGAATACATAACAAAAGATTTCATCTTTTGTGTGTTCTAATACCATAAAGATTTGTACTTTCTTGTTTATCTATCTTAGTATAAGCTAGGTTTAAAAGCATAGATTTGAAAACATAAAAAATCTTCATTTTTTAAGTTCTTTTGGTTCGAACTTGTTTTGAGTCTAAAATCTTGATCCAGAAATTTTTGTGTTAAAAATCATAAAGTTTGTGTTCTTATGCTTCTACTAGGATTAGAATAGCTAGTTGTACAAGAAAATTTAAGTAAAAACATCAAAAATTATGTTTTTAAGTGATTTGAAGTGTTTGAAGATGGCTTTTTATACACACTGTTTGAATTCGGCGATTTATACGTATTGAATTCGGCGATTTATACGTGATTGAATTCGGCTGTTTATACGTGATTGAGATCCGGCGATTTATACTTGTTTGAATCCGACGATTTATACGTGTTTGTATTCGGCGATTTATACGTGTGTATATTCGGTGATTTATACGTGAGAAAATCCAGCGATTTATACGTAACCAAATCCAGCGATTTATACATCTTGGAATCCAGCGATTTATACAAATCCAAATCCAGCGATTTATACATCTTGGAATCTAGCGATTTATACAACTTCAAATCCAACGATTTATACATCTTGGAAATCCAGCAATTTATACATGTCTTCTAACCGGCGATTTACACATTTTTCTTAAGGTGATTTATACGTCACACTTGGGTGACTTATACACTTACCTTTGGAGATTTATACCTTATTGCCTTGGAGATTTATACGGTTTTTTTCTGTAATTTGTAAAATCCCGTGAAGTATTTAATTATTTTCTTGGTTTTATCAAGAATTATAAAATCCCGTGTAATATTTTGACTCATTCACTTAAAACAAAAAATAATTTATCACAACAACCTCTTATCATCGAACGATCAAAAATTTATCTATTCTCATCTTATCACATCTCAAATCAAACATGGATTCAATAATTCTATTTGGACAAAAGAATACTCTTGCTGAGTACATGATACTCTCTAGTGCTGGCAATCGTCTACCAATGTTGGACAAAGACCTGTATGATTCTTGGAAAAGTATAATGGAACTTTACATGCAAAATAGAGAGCACGAAAGAATGATACTTGAATTAGTTGAACACGGTCCACTCATTTGGCCTACGATTGAAAAAAATGGGGTGACCAGGACAAAGAAATATGCTGAATTGTCTGCTACAGAGAAAATTCAAGCTGATTGTGATATGCAGGCAACTAATATCATTCTTTAAGGCCTACCAGCTGATATCTATTCACTTGTTAATCATCACAAAGTTGCCAAGGATCTATGGGAAAGAGTTCAACTACTAATGCAAGGTACCTCATTGACAAAGCAGGAAATGGTGTGTAAACTGTATGATGCATTTGATAAGTTTGCTTACATCAAGGGGGAATCACTTCATAAGTATTACTTGAGATTTACTCAGCTGATCAATGACATGAACATTTACAAAATGAAATTGGATCAATTTCAAGTCAATACCAAGTTCATAAACAGTCTCCCACCTGAATGGAGTAAGTTTGTGACTGATGTCAAGCTTGTAAAAGATTTGCATACTACCAACTTTGATCAGCTTCATGCATATCTTGAACAACACAAACTCCATGCAAATGAAGTCAGTATTATGCGTGAACACAATCAAGATCCACTTGCATTAGTGGCTAACCATCAGATGACTCCATCTCACTTCAACACTTATCAATACTCATACAACAATCCTTAGTTCCAACAACAGTTTTCACCATCTCAGTCTCCTCATTATGGATCAATTCCTCCCACACAACATTACTCAACTTCTTATCCGTCAACACCGTATCCAAATGCTTACTCATCCAACGTTCATCAAGATGTTTATCTACAACCACCATATGTTCCTCAAATTGAATATACTGCCTCCACAGTTAATCAACAAACACATCTGGCTGAATTTCCTTAGATAGAATCTGGTCTAGCAGTTCCTTGTTAAAGCAAGGAGATGACCCTATTGATTCCATTAACAAAATGATGTCATTTCTGTCTACTGTCATCACATCTAGTTTCCCATCTACCAATAATCAGCTAAGAAATTCATCCAACCCAAGACAACAAGCAACTATACATGATGGAAGGGTAACTGTTTAATCACTTAAGGGGAGACCAAATTCTTATGCAGCTGGTACTTCAGGAATAAGGGTTAATCCTTCAGGAACTGGAGGGAATTATTCAGGTCAACAAAGGGTTGTAAAGTGTTTTAACTGCCAAGGGGAAGGTTACATGGCAAGACAGTGCCTAAAGCCAAAGAGGAAAAGAGATGCTACATGGTTCAGGGATAAAGTTCTATTGGTTGAAGCTTAAGGAAATGGTAAAGTTCTAAATGAGGAAGAATTGGAATTCTTGGCAGACCCTGGTATTGCAGAAGGTCTAGTTATATAGTCGATCATTACACACAATGCAATTTATCAAGCGAATGATTTGGATGTGTATGATTCTGACTGTGACGAGATCTCTACAACCAAAGCTGTTCATATGGCCAATTTGTTTAGTAACGGTTCAGATGTTCTCTTCGAGGTACCACACTTTGACAACACTCATAATGATATGTTAAATCAAAGTGTGCAAGAGATGCCGTATTCTGAACAAATCCATCTTGTGAATTATCCAGAGAATGAGATAACCAGTGATAGCAATATCATTCCTTACTCTCAGTATCTGCTTCAAACACAAAATGCAGCTATTCAGGATACAAATTCTTCTGCACAACAAGATGCTATGATATTATCTGTGTTTGAACAACTGTCACATCAAGTAACTAATTGTAACAAGGTCAATAAGGACAATCTAATGGCCAATGAAACCCTATCTGCTGAGCTTGAAAGATACAAAGAACGGGTAAAATTGGTAGACGAAAGACAAAATTGGATTAAGGTACTAGAGAAAAGCTTATAATTGATGATATAATTCAGGATAAAGATGCACAGTTTGCGGATTTTGAAAAGGAAATTAACTCTCTTAAACAAACTCTTTCTGAACAATTAAAAGAAAAAGAATCGTTAACAAAAACATTTAATGTTTTCAAAAACGAATCCAAGGAAAAAGAAGCTAGGAATATTGATAAAGAGATTGCTTTGGAAAAGAAAGTTAAAGAACTGGACAATATTGTTTGTAAAATGGGTCAATCCGCGCAAACTGTGCATATGATCACGAAACCACAAGTTTTCTATGATAACAACCTGAAACAAGCTCTTGGTTTTCAAAATCCTTTCTATCTTAAGAAAGCTCAGCAGATTAGGCCAATGCTTTATGATGGTAGTGTTATTGCTAAGGAAACCAATGTGATTTCAATTACTAATTCTAAAGAGACTTTGATGCTTGAGGAAGAGAGTCGATCAAAAATGCTTTTAAAACAAAGTGATCCAATGGTCTTAGAAAAGAAAGTTAACATTAAACCAATTAATTATGCTGAGTTAAATCGATTATCTAAAGATTTTGGTAAACGTTTTGTCCCACAACAAGAACTGTCTGATGAACAAGCTTTCCGGTTACAAACTTTACACCCTCATACTGACCAATCTACTTCTTCGCCTGTCAAAATTGAGGCTCCTTGGGAACTTCCTAAGGTAAGCCTGGTTAATACAAGCCTTAAAAAGCTTAAATACCATCTTGGCCAATATGACAATGTGGTGAAAAAGCATATTACGCCCGATGCTTTAACAGAAGGGGAATGAGGGTTTGAACATACTAAAGCTGCTTTTCTAAAAGAAATAATTCCAATTGTAAAGACCTTAAAAGACATATTCAACATTTTTGATAAAGATCTTTTAAATGAGGTAACAGAAGTACAAATAGTTTTTAACCAGATGGAAGTTGCTGTTCAACAGTATCATGTAGACAAATAATGATTTGAAATTCAAAAGAAATAATTTTTGATTGAAAACGATCGACTCTTGGATCAAATCATTTCTCAATATATTGTGAATATTGTTGTGAATTCTTCGTTGGATAAAAATACTTATGTGAATGTGAATTATTTTGTTGCAATGAATGATTCTGTTAATTATGTGGAAATGTGCAACAAGTGTCTCGAACTTGAAGCTAAGCTTATCAAACTACACAACATGGTTGAAAAAGATGAGTATAATAGACTTTTGAAAAGATTTTCTAAACTTGAACAACACTGCATTTCTCTTGAACTTGCAATGCAAATTAATAAAGAAATTTTTCAAAAGAATAACACACCTGTGAACCAAACTGAACCTTCATTTGATCAATTGTTTGAATTAAACAATTTGAAAGCTAAGCTTCAAGCAAAAGACACAACAATCGAGAAGTTGAAAGCAAACATTAAACGTTTGAATAAAACTTCCACCACAAACAATGTGAAAAATGACATAGATGAGATTGAGACCATCAACATAGAACTGGAACATAGGGTGAAAAACTGATTGCTAAAAATGAGCATTTGAAACAGACTTATTGTTAGCCGTGATATTTAGTAAAGTGATGGTCATTAAACAATCCCGAGCCTTGTATAGGAAAACGTAGTTTTCGG
>BQNB010087102.1:0-28006 GCA_026074375.1 Tanacetum coccineum
CAAATTTACCTGCTTATCGACTTAGATTGTTACCAAATTAGCATCCTCGTCATCTTTTTCTTGTATTATCGCAAGCTCAGCCTGCACCTATTTCTAAAATCACCTTCTTCTGCAGCTAACACGGTGGACTCGTTTATCGCCTACAGTAGAAAACCACATAAGTGATACTAATTTTGTTATACTAAGCAGCAGAAGTAAAAAAATCTACTCTATGATTATATAGTGCCTGACCAATAATTTTGAGCATACATATAAGACAACCCGATTGTTTTTTTGATGTTTAATAAGCATTTATAAGTCGCTTCAAAAAGAACGTATGCACAAACCAAATTCAAATAAGCCTAATACTTAGTAAAGACAATGCAGCAGCCCTAATTGATCCTAAAAATCCACATTAACCAAATCCAAATAATATATAAGCCTAATACTTAACAAACCGAATGCAGTAGCCATAGTTTATCAGAAGAATCCACATTAATCAAATCCAAATAACCTCAAACCTTATTCAACACAATGCTATAAACAAAATCAACAATCCAAAAGAAAAAATAACACAATAAGAATAGAAAGAACTACGAAGCAACAAACCTAAAATTGATTTCTGCTCATGTTTTGAATAATCTACTTCATCTTTATTCTTGCATAACCGAACCTACCAAAATGAAATAAAACCCCAATTCAGTAGTCAAACTTAGAAAAGAAAAAAAGTTACACAAACCCAATTAAAAAATCCCTTAATCTAGCACAAAACGAACATCAAAGATTGAATATTTACCTGCTTCTTATACTTTTTTTTAAAACCATATACATATCCATCTCTGGCCTAAAATCATTTTATGTCCGCCGGAAACCTTGTGGATGGGTTTTCTCAACTTTATCGAATCTAAACAATTGGACCATATTAGATAGGGTTGATATTAAAGCGTGGATGTGGTTTTTCTACTGGTGCTTTTTGCATGAAGGTGGAGCGGTGGATGGTTTAGAGAGAGAGAAAGAGTAGGAGATTTTGTAGTATAGAAGTGAGTGGGAGAGATGGCGAAGCAGATAAGAAAACACGTAGCAAAAATGGGGCACGTGGAAGGTTGAAGAGTCGGGTAAATTAAATAGCAGTTTTCAGGCGGGTTTCGGGTTTTCAGGCGAGTTCTCGGTTTTCAGGCGGGTTCTCCGGCGGGTTCCGGCAGTAGCTTTAATGGAGCATTTAATGAGCCTCGGGGCAACAATCTTACCTTTTAAATATAAGGTATAATATATGCATGACAAAACTTCATTTGCTAACGCGAGATGAAGATTCGCAATAACATTTACGTCCATCTCGTCTCATTTATTGCCATCCGTGAACTCAGTGGTCCTTTCACCAACGGTAGCCAAACATTTATCTTTCTAAAGTTGGTCTTCATCTTTAGTGTCCACAAATGAACTTTATAATTTCAAATTTTGCCACCATTGCCACGATGACAATCTTCCTTATAACAAAACTAGTATTAGTTCAGAATAATAGCCGATACCTTTTGAGATAGTATAATTTTACTTATCTTTTGACGTTGACGGTCTCATGATTAGTGGCAACTACATAGCATACATTAAGTCATCATACAAACACCCAACCTTATACCACCTGTTGAGAAAAATGACACTCAATATATTGAAGCAAAATCACAGCTAAAATGTTAACTAATATGACATAAAGATTTAATGTGAAAACCTCCGATAAGGTAAAAACCAAGAGCAAAGAAAGAGATGTTTCATTATGTTAAAATTAATTATGACACTTCTTTCTGATCACCGAAATATAGCACCTTGTTTGGGTTATGGGTGTATCCTTCATGATCTTTTGTTGTTTTCATAAAATATTTGTTATTAAAAAAATGTGCTAATAAAAAAAATCATATATATACCTCTTGTAAGTAGGAAATAACACACAAACTCACTTATTGATTAACTGATATACACCACAGAAGACATCGGTAGTTTCTTGAAATAATTTGGGATGAGAAAGCTAAGGAAGCTTTGGATACTTTCTTTTACAGGCATACAGTCGGCTGTAAAAATAATTGTGAAAGTAAGGAATGTAAAATCACTATTTTGCTCGGTCCAACAATATTAGGCATATCATGTTTAGCAATCTAACTTCCAACAAACAACAATTCAACTTAAAGCAATCCATAATTTTCAGTCTACATTTCCCTCTTACGATTGAGGTAACTATTGCTATTTATATTTTTCTCGATCTATAATAAGTACAACATGGTATATGTTGCTTTTAAATGCTTACAAGTATATATACTCACCTTGTGAGTTGTGGCGAAAAAATTCTTAGAATTTGGAAGGAATTAAAGTGGTTTCCAAAACACGAACTCTTATGATAGGCGATCACCCAAGTGCTACGAACTACGAACCATTTAAATGATAAGCCAGTGAAATTAATTATATTCTCTTATGTAGTAATTGTTTTGGTGTCTAATTTCATAACAGGTCATTAATAAAGTTGGTACCAAAGTCAAGATAACTTTCACATATTTACATATTGCGTTCAAGGTAGGACGTGGATGGGGTGGATCAAAACAGATCGAAAACCAAGTCGAACTTTGTCAGCCGACATCAAACCGATCGTATTTGGTTTGGTTTTTGGTTCTATAACATAGTTTAAACTGACTTGATTTTCAGTTCATGTCTTTCATAAAATTAGTTTTCGGTTCGATTTTGGTCGGTTTTGACCCGATGCAGCCCTGGACGTGACATTTTAATTGATCAACTGAGTTGATAAATTCTTGTGTGTGATGGTTCTTTTTTTCTTTAATTCATTAACCTAAAGCTGCATACTAGCTAAGCACAGAAGCTATGTTTTTTTTGTTGTAAACTAAGCTCAAACTCAGGACTAGATGAATGCATGTGACCTTGACTCGTGAATCATCACTCGTTATAAATTCATCTCGATGACAAGCACCTAGAATCCATATAAAATTACTAGTAGAAACACAAAAAAAAAAAGAAAAAAAAAAAAAAAAAAAAAAAAAAAAAAAAAAAAAAAAAAAAAAAAATAAAAAAAAAAAAAAAAAAAAAAAAAAAAAATAGATATGCACACTGTGTTCATGAGTCAGCCGACATCAAACCGATCGTATTTGGTTTGGTTTTTGGTTCTATAACATAGTTTAAACTGACTTGATTTTCAGTTCATGTCTTTCATAAAATTAGTTTTCGGTTCGATTTTGGTCGGTTTTGACCCGATGCAGCCCTGGACGTGACATTTTAATTGATCAACTGAGTTGATAAATTCTTGTGTGTGATGGTTCTTTTTTTCTTTAATTCATTAACCTAAAGCTGCATACTAGCTAAGCACAGAAGCTATGTTTTTTTTGTTGTAAACTAAGCTCAAACTCAGGACTAGATGAATGCATGTGACCTTGACTCGTGAATCATCACTCGTTATAAATTCATCTCGATGACAAGCACCTAGAATCCATATAAAATTACTAGTAGAAACTAGATATGCACACTAAAAGATAAGATGCTTTTAACGTGAAAAAACAAGACACCGATCACTCAAACCTCAAAAACAATATCTTAAAGAGCCACGTAACCATGACACGCGTCAACTCATAAGTACACGTGTAACATACTGATACTATGTGCATGAATATAAAATATACAAGTATTCATGCACCTCAAACACAAAGCAACTCGTCTTACATCATACCAACTTTGAAGAACTAAGAACACTTTCATTTTCGATTATCCAAAAGTTAGATCATCTCAAAAATGGCATCACACGATCAACAATACCGTGCTGGTCAAGCTAAAGGACAAGCCGAAGAAAAAACAAACCAGATATTAGGAAACGTCAAAGACAAAGCACAACAAAGCAAAGACCAGACATCCGACACCATGGGTTCCGCATGGGACAAGACTAAACAGTCTACGGATCAGAGCGGAAGCTATGTGTCGGATAAAGCTGGTCAAACTAGAGACAAAGCATCCCAAATGGGCCAAGCCACGAAAGATAAGGCCTCGGATATGGCGAGGTCGACTAAAGAGACTGCAGAATCTGGGAAAGATAAGACGGGTGGAATGATGCAAAAGACCGGTGAGGCTGTTAAGAATATGGCGGCAGGTGCTACCGAGGCGGTTAAGAATACTTTAGGAATGGGTGGTAATGAAGAGAGTGGTCACACCACTAGTGGTGGGACCACTGGTGTCGGTCGTGATACCACGACGACCACCAGGAATACTAGGAAGACCAACGTTTAGATGTTTACTGAACGTTGATTTGTTTGTCTTGTTTGTTTGTGTTTGTTTTTAGTTGTTGATCAGCCCCGTTAGATTTAATGCGTGTAGTCTAACGTGTCGCCAGCTAGGGAAGGTTTTATGTTCCCTTTGTCTTCTTTTATTATGTTTAGGTTGGTAAGAGTGTGTATGTAATACTGGTTTGATGTACGTATGTCTTGCCCACCATTGTATCCTCGTCATCCACATTTGCAAATAAATTGAGGACGTCTTTACTTTTCTATTTAGAGAATGTATTTTCTTTGATGCATTCTTGTTTATTTTTTAGAAGCAACTTAGAACCTAGTCTTTATGTAAAATGTTTTACTATCTATGTTCGAGACTTTGGACCAAAGCCGGTAAAAAAACATGACGTGCTACTTCTTCATCAGATGACACAATGAAGAACATAGCAACTTTAACGGGAGTACAAGTATAGTCGTACGTCAAAATAAAGCGCAGAAAGTATAAAGTTATATAAGGTTGATAAGCACCTAACCCTAAATCGGCTGTCTTTAATCTCCTTTATTCTTTTTTTCTTGATTCGATCTGCTACAGGGAGTACTTCACCTTCGTGTTTTGTCCTTCCTTATTACAGTTTCGTTGAGTGGAACCAAGATTAAAAGGTTTATTTTTGATATCGTTTTTTTGGGGTTTGTTCCACTTTGAAGAAATCGATCTACCATTAACCTTATCGTTTAGTTCTTATTATTGACCTGCTATTTAGAGTGATTTACACCTGTGTTTATCATTATTTGTTCCAGGTTCGATAGTTCGTTCAAAATTATAAGTCTTTTCCGTGTGATCGTCTTTGCTAGGATTTGTGGGTTTCTTTACAATCGAGGGGTATTCCGTACAAGTCTTTTCCATGTGATCGTCCTTGCTAGGGTTTGTGGGTTTCTTTACAATCGAGGGGTATTCCGATTATAAAACTCGACGACTAATTGTTTCCTCTACTTAGCTGGCCTCTTTATAAAGCGTTACAATAACCTCGTACCCCTAGTGGTGGGCTTTATTTATCGATTTTAGGGTTCTGTTTTTTGTTGGTGATTTTTGTGTCATCGACGGCCATTTAGGTAATGACGATTTAATAAAGACAAATGAGTTTTCATATTCGGCTCAGATATGAGTTAGGGAAGTGTGAAGTGCACACTTGTTGGGCTAATATGTTTTCGACCATGACAAAAATGCAGAGGTCAAGGGGGCAGTGCCCCAACCCAAACGGTATATTTGGTGCTCCAAGTAAGTTATCCGTTTTTTCCTCTTATTTTCCCCAACCATTGTGACTATTGAAAAACAGTTGTGAGAGTTGATTTCAACCAACTTTAACTGCATCAAAACTATCATCTAGAATATGTTTTTAAACAGATTCATTAGCCTCATTTACAGATTCAAAAACACATACAATTCCTTTATTGTTCTTGCTTTGTAATCTGGTGCCTAGAATACAAAGTGTTCTCTTCTAGAATTATCCCGATAAGGATTTCGTGCAACCCAGGCATTTATAGAGTCGAAATACTTTATACGGAAAGTGAACTCAACACGATTCTAGTAAGATATCCAGGATCATCACAAACCCTACCAATTTCTAACAAACGTATAAAGTATTTGTTGTGATCATGGCTGGAAATACGGTGAAGGAGATGACTACGAATTTTGGAAAACTAGTTAATTTTGAGGGGCATGACTTTAGGCGATGGCAGAAGAAAATGCATTTCTTGTTGACAACATTGAAGGTGGTTTATGTGTTGACTACACGGATGCCGGAATGGTTGGAAGATGCAACAGTGCAAGCGATAAGGATAAGGGCAAAGTGGAAGAATGATGACTACATATGCATGGGTCATATATTGAACGGTATGTCTGATTCTCTTTTTGATGTATATACGAATGTTGAATCGACTAAGGAGTTGTGGGATTCACTTGAATCCAAGTACATGGCAGATGATTCTTCTAGTAAGAAATTCCTTGTTAGTAATTTTAACAATTACAAGATGGTCGATTCTAGACCGGTCATGGTACAGTACAATGAACTCCTTAGGATCCTTGAACAATACATACAACATGGCTTGAAAATTGATGAATCCATTTTTGTTTCAAGTATAATTGATAAGTTGCCTCCTTCCTAGAAGGATTTCAAACATACTTTGAAACATGGTAAAGACGATTTGTCTTTGGTCCAACTTGGTAGTCACTTACGTATAGAGGAATCTCTAAGGGCGCAAGACAGTGACAAGGGCAAGGGTAAAGAAGTTGTTGGATCTTCTGTAAACATGGCAGAAGAGGGTAAAAATAAGAACAACAAACAAAACAAAGGAAAGAAACGTGATTTCAAAGAACACGATAGTGGGTCGGGTTCCAACAAGAAACCTAAGTTGGAATGTTGGAAGTGTGGTAAGACTGGTCACTTCAAGAGGGATTGCCATAGTGGTAATAAGAAGAACGCAAATGCTGGTGGTTCGGGAAAAGGGTCTAAGGACTTGTTTGGAACAGATTTATTAAATATTCTGTTTCACTAATTTCTGCAGCATTTTATGTGCAGGTTGATGCAATTACGTGGTGGATTGATTCCGGTGCTACAACTCATGTTTGTAAAGATCGTTTATGGTTTAAGACATATGAACCAGTGGAAGATGGATCTGTACTTTACATGGGTGATATGTGTAAAAGCACATATTAGTTTTATATCAAAAATGGCCCTAAAAAGATAAAATTGTGCTTTAAATGCTTGAATATTGCTTGTTTTGTCTTTGTGATTGTGTAGGTACGGATAATGCAAAAATCACAAGAAACGGTCAAACCGGACAAACACGGACACGGGAACGGATAGAGTGTACAAAAGCCGGGAATTTGATAGCAAGAAAGGTCAAAAGTCAACTCCAGTCAAACCTGGTCAACCATATAAAAGACAAAACCCCAAAATCCCCAAAACAGCCCTTGAAATATACCAAATTGCAAAAATGGTCCCCTAAACCCTAACGGTGTTAACTCTTTTTATTATAAGAGTTAACACCCGTTACCTCTTATATAAACCCAAACAAACACCACAAGCCAAATCCCTTACCCCGGCCCAAAACCCTTTATACACTAGGCAACCATTTAAAAGTATAACAAGGAAATCTGTCATACTTGAATTGATACATAGTGATTTGTGCGATTTTCATGCAACACCATCTTTAGAGAATACAAATGTATGTGATAACTTTGATAGGATGATGCCTAGGTTTTTTACTATGTTTACTTGCATACTGCAAAAGATGAAGCCCTTGATAAATTTAGAATTTAAAAACAGAAGTTGAATGGCAATCAAAATGATTATTAATCCTTACGCACAGATAGAGGTGGTGAATATTATGATCCTATATTTTTTCAATCTGTAGGAATCATTCATGAAACTACAGCTCCTTATACACCACAACAAAATGGTGTGGCTGAAAGGAAAAATAGAGCTCTTAAGGAAATGGTTAATTCCATGTTATCTTACTCGGGTTTAAGTGAGGGGTTCTGGGGAGAAGCCATGCTAACGGCTTGCTATTTATTGAATAGGGTTCCAAATAAAAGGAACAAGACTACCCCATATGAACTTTGGTATAAGAAACGACCCAACTTGTCATTTTTACGAGTTTGGGGTTGTAGGGCCGTTGTTAGGCTTCCAGACCCGAAAAGGAAAACTTTGGGTAAAAAAGGTATTGATTGCATCTTTGTTGGATATGCTGAGCATTCCAAGGCATATAGGTTTTATGTTATTGAACCTAATGACTCGGTTTCTATTAACTCAATTATAGAATCAAGAGATGCAATATTTGATGAGAATCGTTTCTCTTCAATACCTAGACCAAAGGATATTATACCAAATTCGGATGAATCTCAAAGGGATGATCATTCTGATGGTGTACCAAGTGAGATTCCTGAACCTCGTAAAGGTAAAAGAGTTCGGAAAGCTAAATCATATGGTTCTGATTTTCAGCTATACTTAGTTGAGGGATCAAGAGATCAAGTTAGATCACAATACTCTTACTGTTATAGTATTGAGGAGGATCCTAGAACCTATAATGAAGCTATGCAATCTCGAGATTCTGCTTTCTAGAAAGAAGCAATTGATGATGAGATTGGTTCTATTATGGAAAATAATACATGGGTTCTATCTGATTTACCCCCTGGTTGCAAACCTTTAGGTTGCAAATGGATCTTCAAAAGGAAGATGAAAGTCGATGGAACAATTGACAAGTTCAAAGCTCGATTGGTAATCCAAGGATTTAGACAAAAAGAAGGGATCGATTACTTCGATACCTATGCACCAGTTGCTCGTATCACTACTATTAGATTGTTATTAGCTTTGGCTGCTATTCACAATCTAGTGATCCATCAAATGGATGTTAAAACAGCATTCTTGAATGGTGATTTGGATGAAGAAGTGTATATGAAGCAACCGGAAGGATTTGTTATGCCGGGTAATGAGCATAAGGTGTGTAAGTTGGTTAAGTCATTGTATGGGCTGAAACAAGCACCTAAACAGTGGCATCAAAAGTTTGATGAGGTTGTATTGTCTAGTGGTTTTCTTTTAAACCATCCGACAAGTGTGTATATAGCCAAATTATATCCTCCGGTGAAGGTGTTATAATTTGTCTATATGTTGATGACATGTTGATTTTTGGCACTGACCGAAATCAAGTTGATAAAACTAAGAAGTTTTTGTCATCAAAGTTCTCAATGAAAGATATGGGAGAAGCAGACGTTATTCTTGGTATTAAGATTAAACGTGAAAATAAAGGGATTGTAATTACACAATCTCATTATATTGAGAAAATACTTAAGAAATTCAATCGTGAAGATTGTTCTCCGGTGAGTACTCCCATGGATCCGGTAGAAAAACTTAAGCCAAATACAGGCAAACCTGTGGATCAGCTCGAATATTCTAGAGCTATTGGATGTTTGATGTATGCTATGACTAGCACTAGACCTGATATTGCTTATGCAGTTGGTAGATTGAGCAGATTTACTAGTAATCCTAGTAGACAGCATGGCAGCAAACAATGTGTTCAAGTACTTGAAAGGTACTATGAATTATGGTTTATCATATATGGGATATCCTTCGGTGTTAGAAGGTTATTCGGATGCTAGCTGGATAAATCATGTTGAAGATTCATCTTCTACGAGTGGATGGGTGTTCCTGCTTGGGGGAGGTGCCATTTCATGGGCTTCCAAGAAGCAAACATGCATCACTGGTTCTACTATGGAATCTGAGTTTGTAGCATTGGCTGCTGCTGGTAAAGAAGCAGAATGGCTAAGAAACTTGATACATGAGATTCCAATATGGCCGAAACCAATAGCACCAATATCTATCCGATGTGATAGTGCTCCCATAATGGCTAAGGCTTATAGTCAGATATACAATGGGAAGTCTAGACACTTAGGTGTTAGGCATAGTATGATTAGAGAGTTAATCATGAATGGTGTGATTTCTATTGAGTTTGTTCGGTCGCAAAAGAATTTAGCAGACCACTTGACGAAGGGTCTCGCTAGAGTCAGTGATAGGGATGGGATTAAAGTCCATATAAATCTAATATCTATAAGATACCCAATTCCCTTCTAATATGACGTTAGAAGCTGAATTCAGTGTGGAAAGCTCATAGCTAGAGGTTGAAACATGTGTATTTATCTTCCCGAGGTATGTGTTCAGACCTGCAAGTGATGGTTAGGTTGAAGTTTACCTTCTTAATGATTCTTTTGAAAAATTGCAAATGCAGGTGCAAGGACTACAAGATTACCTATGTAAACATGAAGTTTTGCCGCTTCAAGAAGCTTGGACTTGGCTTCCTATATGTTCATTAAGGATTGGGAACATGGCTTGGAAGGTGTAGATAAATGAACTTTAAAGTGTTGAGAAACGAATGTGTATAGTATCTTCAAGTATTCAAATGGATTGACGGGTTCAATCGTTACGACACCTCGATTTTCGAATATTTAGAATGTGTATTATACTAAGATGAAATTTCAATCGCAAGACATTTTCATTTATGCATTTGTTTGTTTCGTTATGTTTGTTTTAACATAATAGCATATATCTTTTATATATGTTTTAGTAAATCAAGGATTACACTAAAATAGGGGGGATTTGTTGGTGATTTTAGTGTCATCAACGGCCATTTAGGTAATGATGATTTACTAGAGACTAATGAGATTTCATACTTAGCTTGGATACGAGTTAGGGAAGTGTGGAGTACACACTCATTGAGTTAATATGTTTTCGACCATGACAAAATTACAGTGGCAGTACTAAGTTGTTAGTACTGCTAGCACTTAGTTTTCCACTAGCAGTACTAAGTAGTTAGTACTGCTAGCACTAAGTGCTGGCAGTACTAAGTTGGTTTACTATATTTTCCACTAGCAGTACTAAGTAGCTAGTACTGCTAGCACTAAGTAGTTAGTACTGCTAGCCGTGTAACTGTTGAAAACAGTTTGTGTTAAGTTGGTTTTACCAACTTTTACTGCTTAAACTGTCATTCTAGAATCCTGTTTTATTGATAGATTTTGTAGTTCATTGAATAGAACGAAAGATACAAATACAATTCCTTACATTGTCTTGATTTATGATTCTTGTCCTAGACATCAAATTTGCTATACTCCTTATATTATCCGATAGAGATTTTGTGAAACCAGGCATTGATAAGGGTCGAAATACTTTATACGGAAAGTGGACTTTTACACGATATAAGCGAGTTATCCAGGATTATCACACCACACCCTAAATAGCTAACAAAACGAGACTGCTTCCGTTGACCTTGGCCAGTGTACGTGTTGCATTAGGGTGTTGCTCAAGGATACGATACGAATAAACAAAGCAAATGGAAACAAGCAAGCAACAACCATCATAAATCCGAGGAAAACGAACAATCACCAAACAAGCAAAGAGCACAAGAACCGCCCATAAAAGAACAAGAGAAAACGCAACCAAACAAGCATATAAGCGAAGAAGAGGCACACAAACAAGGAAAGCACGAGAGAGCCCCATAAAGGAACCCCAACTCAAACAAACCCACACACAGAGCAAACAATACAAACAGCAAACGACAAGAGCAGGACAATGAGCACGGGCAGAGCAAACAAGCATACGAGCACATAAGAGACACCAAAAACCCAAGGATAATGCCAAAAGAGAGAAAAGGGGCTCCAATCCACCTAAAAGACAACTAGCCTAATAGGGCACTATGAGGGGCAAAACCTGGGGCAAAGCAAAAAGGGGGCTCCTAGGCGGTTAAAGGCAAACTATCTACAAGACACAAGGACCTAAAACCCGAAAGGCAAATCTACTACGAAGGACCTACAATCCTAGACGCAAGACCTAAGGGTAGAGCAAAAAAAGGGGGCTCCCAGGCACTAGAAGGCATCTAGCTAAGTGACACAAGGGACTAAACCACGAAGGACAAAGTTACTTTCACAACTCTATGATCCTATGCGGCAAGACCTAATCTAAGACCTACTACATCCCACCCTAATCCTAATTAAGTTTTTTGAGATTTTAAATATATGTATGCTTTTAGCTTGTTGTTCTTTTTATTTTAAAGAGAGACAGGCTAAAAAGCACACATATTATTTAAAAGCTCAAAAAACTTAATAATAACTCAAGTCGAGCTTAAAAAAGCTCGAGTTCGACTCGTTAAATATCTCGAACTCATAGGGAACAAGCTCGATCTCGAGACTCTATAATGCTCGGTCCGAACGAGCTTGAGTTACTCAACAAAAACTCGACTTAGTTTATCATTTGCACCCCTAGTTCTACAACTAACTAGAGGGTAAATAATCTGATTAACTTTAAATATATCAACAAGTATAATAAGTTTGTTGAATTAATAATTTATGTTTGAATATGATTTTGCTAAAATAAAAACCAAACCGAACTGAAAACCGAATTTACATAAATATAAACCTTTTTAGGCTTAAAGTTTTTCTTATGCTAAAAATTTATATAATTATTTGAATAAATAAATAAAAATATGCAAGTCAAGTTATGCGGTTCGGTTTAATTCAATTTGAATTCGGTTCGATTTTCAGTTTTACCCAGAAAAAAAACCAAACTAACTGAACCGAATAAACCGAACACCAGATAACCGAACCGATCAGCACCCCTAGATGAGCCTATTGTTTCAGATTGAACATATAAATATCTAAACTATTCAAAGGTGATTTAATGGTAAAAATAATTTGTGACTATTACTTTAGGAGCCGTTTGGTTTACTCGTAAGAATCACAATGGAAATGAATCTAGGGTCCGTTTGTTATAGGGGATTCGACTTTGTGGAATGGTTTGAATGAAAAAGATATTGTTTGGTGTGAATACTCGGGTTAGTAACATGTTGATACATTTCCTGTAGTTTGCCGATAGATACGCCTAGGATTTCTGACATATATGTATTTCTTGTTGACTTTTGGACTTGTGACAATAAATGCAAGTGGAAGTTGCTTCATTTTTATTGGGGAAATGCTACATCCACATAATTTTTACAAACAAACTCTCACATAATGATGTGGCAAATATAATTGACCAATCATGTTTTAGTGTATATTCTCTTTCTTATTTTCACCACCAATAATTGATTGACACATCATTATGTGGATTTGTTTATGTAAAATTTATGTGATGTAACACTTCTCTTTTGTTGGCGTGTAACAATTTCAACCACACATAATTAATTTTGTTATTTTTTTAAACTTTTATATATGTATACATTAATTTTATATTTAATAATTAATCTAATTTAATATACATATTATTTATTTTATTTTATACATAGCTTTGAAAGAAAAAAAGAAATCAAGATTTCATGGGTGTTTAAAAATGTTGTTTGTTTGAGATGTTATAAGAATTGGTTTTAAACATAATAATTTTTTAATTCAAAATAAAATGAAAAACAAGAAACTAATGGTTGATAATGATGGTGGGCTCACTTTTCTAGTCCAAAGAACCAAATCCAGGGCACTATGCCAGGTTTTATACAACCCTTTATATTTGGTCATTGTTACCAACGAGTTGAAAATTTAACTCGCGCGTTGCGGCGGGGGCAACACGGTTTATGAAACTTTAAAGAAAGACTACCATATTTTTTTATTTTTTTATAAGAATGTGTATTGAACTTTAATATTTTTTATAAAATCGTACTCACGTTTAAAGCGTTTAAAGCGTATTAATATTGGACTCGTTTTGGTCGTAATTTAAAGCGTTGTATTTTTCCTTAAAAGTGCGCCATATGTTTGCTACATACTGATAAAGAAAACTTGTTGTATAAAAAAGTCGTAATTAGTGAGAATTTTGTTGGGCCTTTTTGCCTTGTTTTGTTACTAATTTTTTATCAACACAAAACAGTGTACCATTTTTTTAAATATTTTTATTGCGAGTAACATGTGAATAATTAAATAAAAAAAAGTATAAGCCCAACAAATAGTCATGATATATGACCGGATATAGGTTGTTGGTCAAGAATGCATAAAAGAACAAAATTAAAACACGCTCAATAGAATGTGTGTGTTGGAAATTTTTATATATTTTTTCTTTTAAAAAATGTATATTAAACTTCAACATTTTTTATAAAATCGTACTCATGGATGGAACATATCAATATTGGTCTCATTTTATTCGTGGTCCAGAGGCATTTCTGTCCGTATATTTTTTATTTAAAAAATTTATGTAAAAAAGTTGCGAATAAAAGAAACTTGAGAGGCCTTTTTTATTTTAATTTTAAAAAAATTTATGTAAAAAAGTCGTAAACAGTTAAAAGTTGAGGGTCCGTTTTGTAATTTTTTTTACTTTGGGCCAGATTTTGGACCGGTACTGTAGCAATGTAGCAGCTACAGTGCCACCGACCATTTGTGAATTGTATATAAGAGTAATTCTTATCCTTATGCCTGCATACCAAACAATTTATTTTGGCTTAAGTCCTACCCCTGAATCTGATGACCTCATACCAAACATACCCTCAAATCTAAATTCAAATCCTAAACTCATCTACGAACCAAACGGGCCATACTAGGTGGAATGAACATGGGTTTTATTCATTGAAAACAAATGTTTGGTCACTATTTCTAGCTTGAGTATTTTAATAAGAGAAACGATAAATCCTCATATTATTTGTTCCTACTTATGTTTCTACTCACTAGATGCTGACAAGTGACAGAACGGACGGTTTAGATGCGGAGAGATAATGAGTGGAGAAAAAATATATTTTATGTTTGTGTGTATAAGAGGATTAGTAGAAATAAAAAGTAAAACAATATAGCAAAGCTCTTTCAATATCATAATTACTTTAAATCACAAAGACAAAGAAACAAGTGGGGCATTTTATTATGGGAAGTGATTTGTGCACCACTTTTTTTAGCCATACACCACTAATCGTGCATATCGGTGTTGTACTGTGTGCATTATCGATGTCATTTAGTGGTGTATGGCTAAAAAAATGGTGCACAAATCACTTCCCTTTTATTATGTTAAAGCAAAAAAACAAAGAAAAAGTGGGACCGTTTAAATGTATGAAATGATAGAATCATACCAGCCAATTGCGAAAATTTTCGCAGTACCCGGTTGGGATATGTGTTGTCTAGATATAACCCTGACAATTTTTTTTCAAAAGAAACCACATTTCAATCGCGTGCCCCCCGCGATTTACTTTTGTACACGTGTCGAAGTCTTACGCAACATAGAAAGTATCGAAATTAAAAAAAACGAACCCTAATTTTGTTTATATGTAGATCACGTGGCCTATAGGGCGATTTACATTTTTATTTTGTCCTTTACTTATAGATCGCCTGCCCCCCACTCGATTTACTTTTTTTTGGCTTCTAGGTCTGGTAGTGAATAGTAACACACAATATCAATGATATATCACTGATTCGTTAGAACCAACACACGTAATAATAAAATATAATATATGATGGAAAATTACCAAATTACCCTTGAGGACAAAGGTAAAAAGGAAATTCTTCAAAAATATATATAATATAATACGTATATAAACCGGGAAGTATGATTCCCGGGTCGTTATCCTCCAACGATTTGTGAAATTGAAACCACGTTTGATGTTCGGACAATGATTTGAATTGGAAACAAGGATTGATTTGATTATCTACTTCTACTAATTAAAAAGCAAATTATAACAATTAAGCACTAAAACAAATAATCGGGAAATTAAACTTTAACTAAAAACTCAAAACGGAAACCCTAAATAGCAATTTAAACAACTAATTTTCCAAAATTAAACCTAAAATGAATTTTTCTCTTTAACTGGACTCTAATTGACTAAAAAGTAAGTTTAAAGAAAACTAGAACAAAAACGGAGTTGAAATGAGCTTTAAAACACGAAAAATGAGAACGGGAACAAATCACGTTCTTTAAAAATCGAAATTTTGCAAATTAAACCCTACGAAAGCAAAACTAATTTTCCTATAAACTTTATGATAAAAGAAAATTTTCTAAAAAAGATTTATATTTTTCTGATTATTTTTTTATTTTTTATGATTTTTAAACTTTATAACAAAATTAATGTTTTAAAATTACTAAACATCTATAAAAAAATTCTAGAAAAAATCCGAAAATGCTTATACTAATTAGAAACTAGAAAAAATAAACTAGATTTCACAGTTATGAATTAGCCACGGATAAGCTAAACCAGTTATAAGCTTATGAGGGTAATTGTGTATAGAATTAAATTTGTAGTGTTTAACGAAAAAGACCCCAGGGCGCAAGTGGTAGTGAGTGTGTGGTGTGTGTTTAAAAGGGTTGAAGGTGTTGAGGTCGGGGGTTCGAGTCTTGCTCACCCCCGATTTCCACTTTCTTTTTTTATTTTGAAAAAATTTATAAAGCAGAGTTTGTAAATAAGCTATAAAAATAAGCATTTTATAAAATATAAACTTTTATGAAAAAGCCCTAAATAAGCTATTAAACAGCTTATAACTTTGACAGAAACACTTAACTCATTTTTTTGGTATTTTTCTTAAACTATATAAGCTAGAAGACTAAATAAGCTAAAGTTAAGACTAAATAAGCTATAATATGCTAAACCTAAGCTAAGGAGTTAAACAGAACTAAAAATAAGCAAGCAATAAGCTAGAAAACTAAATAAGCTCTAGAATTTAAACTATTAACCAAACAGTCCCTTAGAACTGTTTTGAGCTTAATATTAAGCTCAACAATGGATCCTTAAAACTGAGAGCTTAACAATTTCTTAAAGTACAACTAAAAATCTACTTAAAACAATAAGCCAAACACATTTTGAAATCTAAATAAGCAATTAAAAAGTACTAGGAAAAATCTATAGGCTACTGACTTAATCACTTTTGGTTTAACTAAAAAGAACTAGATTAAGCTTGCAATGACTTAATAGGCTAAGAACTACTTGTAAAAACTATCTAATAGTCGATTTAAGAACAAAATTAAGCGATGGTTTATGAAAAGTAAGCTTTATAAAAACTAAAATAAGCACTTGATAAAACCTGAGACCCAAACAGTCCCTACAGGGATCTTCGAGCTTATTTTTAGTTAAGCTCTTGGATCCTTGTGGGGAAATAGCTTATTAAAGCTTATACTATAACTAATAAGCTTCCTAAATCAACCTTTGAAACAAAGTTTGAAACTCACTTGCTTATTACAAAAGTACTTTGAAAACAGACCTAAGGCTTAGATCATGCTGAATTTTACTTTAAAATATTGAAAAGGGGGGACAAAAAACAATTTGCAGCTTAAATTTAGATTATAAAATAAGCTAGAATTTAAAAACTAATTGCAAACTTGTAAACTATGATATTTAAGCTACTTTTATGCTGAAAATTAAAACCTAACACCTATTTGAACCTGCTGCAAATTAAGCTAGAAAATGACTTTTAACTTTTTAACATTGCTGATGCAGTTGACATGCTAATGAACTAAATCTAAAAACCTGCAATGCAGACCTAAGATTTTACTTCTAACATTCTTAAAACACAAGTCTAAATGTAAATTAAAAAAATGTAAAAGCTAAGACAGAACAAGGCTTATTATGCAAATAGGAAATTGTCGATTGACTAATAAGCTATTAACTATAGGAATAATTCAACTGACATAATGCTAAACTAATAGAAACAGCTTAAACAAATCTAATTTGGTAATCTAAAATAAACACAAAAGACCAAAGAGCTAACAACAACACTAACCTGTTGTTAGTGCTGTTTTCCCAAACACCCCTTTAACTAGACTAAAAACCATATTAGCTTATGAAAGTGAATTTTAGAGCCTAAATCCTAAATACCAGATAACAAATAGATTATAACAACCTTAATAAGCATAAAACTGCAAGCAAATAAGCTAGAAACAATAAGCTATAAGTTAGGCTAATATTTTTTTTATTTTTATAGATTTATAAGACAAATTATGAAAAACTAAGATCTAAACTACAAAAGCTAAAAACAGATGATCAAACATTATCAATAAGCTCAATAAAACAGTAATAAGCACAAATAAGCTAGACTTAAGCAGAAAATAAGCAAATGCAACTTATTAAACTAAGATACTTTAAAATTAAAGGAAACTTACAAAAACCTTAGCTAAACAAAGGCAATAGTGCTCAAGAGAGCTTTCAACAGCTCTAGCTTATCACAAGGATAAGCTAGTGAGGTCCCATAAGCTCTTCCATTGTAAGCTTGTCATCCAAAAACTCAAATTCCATTTAGCAAGGGTATTTGACTAATTTTAAGAGATTAAATAGATTAAATGCTTATTATGAGCTCAATTTGAGCTTAGAGACTCAAGTGCTGGTATGAGCTTATTTGGGAGCTTATGAAATAGTAGCAACAATCATTTTTAAGAGTAAAATAGCTTTATGACAGATTTATTAAAATAAAACCTTATGATTTCATTTAACTAGTAAACTGATTACAATATGTTGGAAAACTGAGAGAACTATAAGCTTTTAAACTGAATTAAATAAATAGCTAATTTATGAAAATTACATAAGCTAAAGTTTAAAAGCTAAAAAAAACTAGATATATAAGATGATAATCCTTTGTGTGTGAGTAAGAGCTTGTATTTATAGTGCTGAAAGGATGCTTCTAGGTCCCTGAGTCAGGTATACGCTCCAATCAATCCTTCCCCTTCATTCTTATCAATCATTGGATGCTCAACTTGAACCGTTGGATTAGATTGAGGGGCACACGGATTGCCAACGTGGCATCCGTGTGTCAGAGGTGTTTGTGCTTCTTTTAGGCATGATTTAGTGTAAAAACCCCATTCCTTGTATGCTTCATCCATATCCACGTGTTATTCCTTTGAGGGAGTTGAGCAATAAGAGCATTTTGTGATGTAATACTCTGCAATGTCAGTCTTTATCACTTGAATTGTCTCTCCACGTCACCAATTTGGATTTACCCCTTGATTTTAACTCAGGGTTAAACAAAGACGAAGGTGAACAGTAGTAACAAGTTTTCCCGCGCCTTTTCTTTTATAAAGGGTGCGTTTGACTTTCCTTGACCCGAGGCTTATATAAAAGGAATTGGGCTTGGGTAAGTTTGGGTTCGGGCTTGGACTTGGTGGTGTTATAAGAGATAACGAGTGTTATCTCTTATAGTGTTAAGAGATAACACCGTTAGGGCTTAGGGACTTTTTATGAATTTGTTTAACTTTGAGGGACTGAATTGGGAAATTTATGATTTTTGTCTTTTGATTTTGGTTGACCAAGGTTTGACTTTTGTTGATCTTGATAGCATTCTCCCGGCTCTTGTGCACTCTTTTCCATTCCCGTGTCCGTGTTTGTCCGGTTTTGACCGTTTTCTTGAGATTTTTGCAATATCCGTACCTACACAATCATAAAGACAAAACAAGCAATATTCAAGCATTTAAAGCACAATTTTGTCTTTTATGGGTCATTTTTGATATAAAACGAATATGTGTTTTCACACATATCAAAATTCCCCAAACTAAGCGATTGCGTGTCCTCACGCAATATTATATGCTCTATAACCAAATACCTCAAAACTTTCCCAAACTAAATCTTTGAAAAGTAGCAAAGACTTTTGTGGAGAGAGTTAAGAAATCACAAGTTATAAAACACCATATTTTCCCATTTTTCTAAAACTTTTTATTTTTTTTTATTTTATTTTTATTTTTTTTAATTTTTTAATTTTTTTAATAATATAACTGAGATTATTTCGACTTTCGTTATTTCCATAACTGTTAGGGATCATAGAACAAGATGCATTCAGACCCGAGAATGCCCTAAAACAGATAAATTCATCGTCCCTGACTTTTCACTTATCCAAACCAAGCTTAAACAAATCAAGCTAAATACAGTAAAGTTTGCTAACATACTATATTTTGCAACTTGTGAACTTTTTACTCCCGACATTTATTATATCTTAAGTGAGTGTGCTATTTTGAATTTCAACCATGGATCAACGTTTTGCAACATACTATGCTTCACGTTCCACCCAAGAATAATGAGTTTGAAGGCGAGATCATCCCATGTAGCGACTTTCGTCTCGGCACATCCTAACCTTGCGGCTAAGTGGACCAGGTCTTTTGACACCCACAGAGACTAGTATCGGACTCACGGTACTTAGTTCCAAAACCTTCAGGTGTCCCGAATATACATAGCTTATTAAAATAGAATAGTCAAAGTGCAAAGATATTTGATTAACAAAAAGAAATCAATTTATTAGTTTAGGACTACTTTAAAACATTTATGCAATATGTACCAACCCCAGACCTTTTAGAAGCTGCAAACAACGGTTGTGAGCCGGGCAAGATGCGCATCTTTTATCAGTCTCGGATCTTTATTCTTACTATGGGCTTTCTTTAGAAGACTACCACATCGGTTGTGAGCCGGCAAGAGGTAGTAAAACTTTTATCAGCCCACGCTTGTATTATATATTATATTATTTTTTATCCATTTTATCATCATTTTTTTTATTATTTATTTATTTAGAGAAGACTTCTTTTTGAAAAAATTCAAGTATAAATTTGAACTAAGACTAAAATTTTTGCTATATATTACATAAAAAAATTGTTGATTTAAGTTTAATCTCAAAAAACAGCACGTATATTAATCCGGTTAAGAGCTTATGGGGAAAAAAAACATAAAAGGCAACATGTTATATACATGAGCTTTAAGATTACCATTTATCCTTGCTTAGCTCCTACTCACTTACCTAACTCTATCATTTTTCGTTCTTCGCGAAAATCGCGAACGCTTAGCCTAAGTTTAGGGCATGATAGAGCTCAACACGCTCGATGGGTCAAAATTTACTCTTATTCTACCAGTAAGAAAGTCAAAATTTGTGATAAAAACACTTATTTAATTTTGTAATTTAAAATTTTCATATTTTAAAAATTTTCGGTGGGAAAAGGGGTATGTGAGGAAAACGGTGTAAACAGTAGTAAGATAATATCGATGATATACTACCCCTTACTAAAATCAAAATTGATCCTCAATGTTCCTAGCCTATGAATTGAATAAACCCCATACTTAGGAACTCAAAAAGGTCGAATGCATAACTCAAACATGAAGAAAGTATCACAAAAATCTTTAGCCGTTTATTAAGTGTGCTACAAGATAAATGTTAGTCGATAATAATCTTTAGGATATCGGATTTCTCCAAACTAATGGCAAGCAAAGGCTAGGAAGCTCGAGTGGACCGGGACAAAACACGAACACGAGAGTCTTCAGAAATTTAGGTCAATCCTGCAAACAATCACAAGTCAAACAAACAAGAATCGGAAGAGTACAAGCATCCTCACAACACATAAGAAATAAGAAAGAATTGGATAAGCATGGGGGCCTCCCAGGAAGCACTTTGTTTTGGTAACCGATACATCCATAGCTTGACTCATCCCTTGACTTCATTTCGTTCCTGAGGGAAAGTGTGGAGATCTTGGACTACTTGGGTGTAGTCCCCTCCGAAGTAATGCTTCACACGATGACCATTCACCTTAAAGTTTGGACCATCAGGTTGAGATAACATCAATGGTTCGTATGGAAATACTTTGGTGATGGTGAAAGGTCCTGACAACGAGTTTAAGGTTTCCTGTGAATATCTTTAGAGAGGTTGTAAGAGCAAGACTTGATCACCAACATTGAAAATGCGGTTTATGCTCTTCGAGTCGTGAAGGCTTCTTCGGTCCTCTCTTTATAAATCTATGAATTCTCGTAAGCTTGATCAAGGAAGCTCATTATTTCATTCGTTAAAGCTTGCAGTGATCACACGATTTTAAGATCGAAGTTGGCTGTTTTAAAGCCACAGTTGCTCTATGTTCTAACTCCGATTAGTAAATGACATGATCTTTCCATAAACAAGCTTGTAAAGGCATAAAGGCCGTGTGGTGTCTTAAAAGCTGTACTCCCCCCCCTGAAAGCACATAAAGCATCGTCTAATTTGTCTGACCATGAGCTACGGTTTTCTCCCACCGTCCTTTCTAGAATACGTTTCAAACCGCGATTGGACACCTCCACTTTACCGCTCGTTTGAGGGTGATAAGCGGTAGCTAGACGATGTGTGTCCCCATACTTAGACATTACTTTAGCAAACTGATCGTTACAAAAATGGGTCTCACGATCGCTTATAATAGCTCTAGGTGTTCCAAATCGGGCAAAAAGAGATTTCAAAAACTTAACTATAACTCTAGCATCATTTGTGGGGAGCGCCTTGGCTTCAACCCATTTGGATAGGTAATCAACTGCTACGACGATGTATTTATTTCCTCTTGAAGATGGAAATGGTCCCATAAAGTCTATGCCCCAGACATCAAAGATTTCACAAACTTGGATAGCGTTTTGAGGCATCTCATCTCGTTGTGAAATTTTTCCCTGATGCTGGCATGAGTCACAGTTTTTGACTAACTCATGGGCATCTTTGTAGATTGTGGTCCAATAGAAATCGGCATCAAATACTTTTCGAACGGTGAGATTGGCACTATGATGGCCCCCGGTGGGTCCTTCATGACAAGCTTTGAGAATATCAATAGCTTCTTGCCCATGCACACACCGTCGAATGATTTGATCCGTACAAGTTCGAAAAAGATAGGGATCATCCCAGAAATAATGTTTTACATCCTTAAAAAACTTTCTCTTTTGTTGAGTTGACATTTCTTTGATGATAAAATTCCCCGCATGGAAATTTGCATAGTCAGCAAACCATGGGGTACTTTTACTAGATATAACTCCAAGAGTTTCTAAAGGAAAATGTTCATTAATGTTCTTGTTTTCAACACATCTTTATGGAGGATTCTAAGTCTAGATAAATGATCTGCGCGAGGTTTTAGCTCCTTTCGAGTCAATGACGTTGATATCGAATTCCTGAAGGTGGGAGAATCCACACTTAGCATCTTGCTTGTGCTTTTTTTTGGCAATAGGTACTTAAGGGGTGAATGGTCAGTATTCACTATGCTTTTATCTGGGTGAGGTATGACCGGAATTTGTCGAAAGCGTACACCACAGACACATTGCCTTTCTTGTTGTGGTGTGTGATTCCGCCTCGGTAATGCTTTTGCTTGCATAATGTATAGGCCTAAAGTGTTTCTCAATTCGTTGTCCCAGAACTGCACCTATGGCATAGTCGCTTGCATCGCACATAAGCTCAAAGGGCTGGTCCTAGTCGGGGGCAATCAGAATTGGAGCTTCGGTTAATTTCTTCTTTAAGGTCTGAAAAGCTTGAATGCATTCCTCGGAGAAAATGAAAGGAGTGTTTTTCTCAAGGGATTGAGTCATGGGTCGAAGAAATTTTTGAAAAGTCTTGGTGGGATCTACGGTAAAAACATTGCTTGTCGTGAAAACTCCTAATACCCTTGACGGTGTTGGGTGAGTAATTTAGCACATGACGTCTATTTTGGTTTGTCGACTTCTTATTCCTTTTCTTTGAAATTTTGTTGTCAATGTACATTGCATTCTTTCACCATAAAATGGCTTTTTCCAATTTAGAGCCAAATTAGTGTCTTCACACCGTTTAAGCATCTTTTCTAAATTGGAAAGGCACGTAGAGAAAGAATTTCCGAAAACTGAAAAGTGCATCATGAAAACTTCCATCGTATTTTCATCATATCATGAAGATAGCCATCTTACACTCTGGAACATGCATGGTGCCATTGATAAGCCAAAGGCAATGCGGCGATAAGCAAACTGTTATATATGGGCATGTGAATGTGGTCTTTTCCTGTCTTTCGGGGATCGATTGGTATTTGAAAGTAACCCGAGAAACCATCGAGGAAACAATAGTATTCATTTCCTGCGAGTCTCTCAAGCATTTGATCCATAAACGGCAAAGGGAAGTGGTCTTTCCGGGTGGCTTCGTTCAACTTACGATAATCAATACAAACTCTCCATCCCGTTACAAGTCTAGTTGGTACTAATTCATTTTCATCATTGGTCACTACGGTCATTCCTCCTTTCTTTGGCACACAGTGCACTGGGCTCACCCAAGGACTATCCGAGATTGGGTAGATCAATCCAGCGTCAAGAAGTTTTTCAACCTCTTTTTTAATGACATCATGGATCTTTGGATTAACCCTTCTCTGATGTTGGACCGCTGGTTCATAGTCCTCTTCCATTAGAATTTTATGAGAACAAAATTCTGGGTTAATACCCTTTATGTCGGAGAGTTTCCAAGCGATTGCTCGCTTTCGGGACTTTAGAACCTTTATGAGAGCGGTCTTTTCATCGACACTCAAATCTTTGGCAATTATGACTGGCAACTTGTTGTTGTCTTCCAAAAATGCATATTCGAGATGAGGCGGTAAGTCCTTAAGTTCGACCTCGGGAGGTTCATCAATTGAAGATTTGGCAGTTTTAGCTTCACAAATTTTAAGTTCCTTTCTGATTTCTGGCAAATAATTTCCTTGGTTCGGAGGTGGTGAAGGATCACTATTAAGGAGTGCTTCGAGAATAAGAATGTCCCCTTCTGGGTCATAATAGGATTCATCAACTTCCGGTGAAGTTGGATCGTCGGCTAGAGCAAGAAAAGCATCAGCTTCTTCTAGAAGTAGAAAATCACTATCCCCGAAAGGAGTGAGAGTCGGAGAAGAATTTGAAACTATTGGGTCATATCCAGGAGTGGGATTGCCACTGGCGATAACGTCTGAAAATCCTAGAACTTCCTGAGAATACTCCTCACAGGCTAATTCAACAACGTCAATTCGATTCGCCGTCATATCATTATAATTAACTGAGTATCTCATAGTTTGATCAAGATTGTAAGTAATGGCTTCATTGTCTACTCGAAGGGTTAATTCACCTTCGTACACGTCTATCAAAGCACGACTGGTCTTAAGGAAACACCTCCTGAGAATTAGAGGTACTCGAGGGTCTGGTTTAAAATCTACGACCACGAAGTTAGCTGGAAACTGGAATACACCAACTTTAACGTTGACATCTTTAGCAATACCAATCGGTCGGGAGATCGAACGGTCCGCTAGTTCTAGTGTCATGCACGTTGGAGTCAGGTTTGGAAGGTTAAGCTTTTTCCACACGGAAAATGGCATGAGATTTATGCTAGCGCCAAGATCGGCCAAGGCTAAGCACTCATCCATTCCGGGAAATTTACATGGAATAAGGAATCTGTCGGGGTCACCAAGTTTTTCGGGTAACTTGTTAAGTATGACCGCCGAGCAATGTTCGTTCAAAGGGGTTCTAGCCATCTCACTAAGCTTTTCTTTATTTCTAATTAAGGCTTTAAGAGTTGAAGCAAATTTAGGCATTAGAGTCAAAGCATCCATGAAACTAATTTTGAAACTCATATCTTTAAAGATTTCGTAGAATTTCTCTTTTTGTTCGTTAGCATTTTCACGGTGCTTCTCATCATTTCGCCTTGAAGGATAAGGAATCGACGGTTTCGGGTTAGGCATCGGTGCACTAACTGGAGCAACATCTGGCTCAGAAACTGGATTTTGGTTTTCAACTGGGACAACCGGAGGTTGGACGTCTTCGGTAATTCCGTTATTAGTAGGAAAAATCATGTCCTTTGTCACCTCGGTTCTACGTTCCACTACTTTAGGAGAAGAAGTAATAGGAATCGTAGGTCCTTGATAAGCAACACCGCTTCGGGTAGTAATACCCTTCAAGTCTTCCTTCGGGTTAGTAACCGTGTTACTTGGAAGAGAACCTGAATTCGAAGACGAAGCGGTATTGGAATTTACGAACTTAGAAAGCATCTCCGTTAAATTTGTCATCTGGTTTTGTAAACCTTGGCCTTGATTTTGCATATTTCTTAATATTGCATCATTAGCCTTGACATAATTCTCAAAATCGGTTTTTGAAACACCTTGCATTTGCGGAGCGGTAAGCTTGAATAAGGTGTGATGCTGTAAACTGGTGGTTGACTAGTCGGAGGTTGGTAAACTTGTCCTTGGTAGAATTATTTCACGGTTTTTGATTAACAGTGGGTTTCCACAATTTTGTTGAAATTATCTTACTTGATTTGTTGAAACGGTTTTGATTGTTTTGAATCAGAGGAAAACCAGGAGGTCGGATTTGGTTTGCAACCATCGGAGGTCTAGAATTGGTATTTCCTTGATTGAAATTGGCTGCAGCAGCTTGTGAAACGTACTCTTGAATGTTGTCCTGATAAATGTTACCATTTGTGGCTGGACAATTTCTATACGAATGAGCACCTCCACAAGTTACACAACTCTGCTCAACCGCTTTTACGGGTGCGGGAGCTTGGGCTCTTTGCTTTTCGACAAGCATAGTCTTCATCATGTTCTTAAGTTCAGAAACTTCGGTTGTAAGAGCAGCAACATCTGGTGAAATTCCGGGAGTAGATGAATTCGAACTCACTTTGGCAACGACTGCCTTGTTTCGTGAATTACGAACCTTGGATTTACTCTCGATAATTCTCAAGCATTCACGAGGCATCTTATCCAGAAAGTTTCCACCCGCAGCAGAATTCAATGAATCTTGATCATTAGCATTCAACGCATTGTAAAACGTATCTAGCTGATGTAATTCAGAAAATCCGTGATGTGGGCATGCTCGAAGAAGGTCATTAAATCGATCCCAAGCCTCGTAAAATGATTCGTCAAATCTTTGTTGAAATCTCGTGATTTCATTTCGAAGATTTGTCGTTTTTGAAGGAGGAAAGAATTGATTAATGAATTTTGAAACTAGATCATCCCACGTCAATATTGAACGAGGAGGTTCTTTTTCTAGCCAAATCCGGGCTGAACCTTCAAGAGAAAACGGAAAAAGCATAAGCTTAATTGACGTGCTCGGGACATCCGGGAATCTCATCGTTGAGGTAATCTTATTGAAATAACGGATGTGAGCATGTGGATCCTCTTTATCATGTCCGAAAAACTGCTTGTTTTGAACAAGATTGATCAAACCATGCTTCAACTCAAAATTAGCATTGATTTCAGGAATTACAATTGCATCCTCGTACCCCTCGGTGGGTGCTTGGAGCAATTGTGCCATAGTCCGGTTATCAGCCATCGGAACTACGGGAGGAGCTGGATTTTCAATTGGTTCTTCAAGATTAAATGGTTCAACAAAAGCCGGTGGGGCTTGTTGTTGTTGACGGTTAAGATTACGGGATTGAGAACGAGTGCGCATGCACTAAAATATAAAAAGAAAATTTACACTAATTTTTTTTTGTTCTTTTTGGTTTATCAAAAATGAATTCACAATTTATTTTAATAACGGAGAACGAAATAAGACAACTTAATCCTAATAATCAACAAGCTTCTCGGTAACTCTTCGAAAAGAAAAAAGCAAAAAAGAGCGGAGGAATAGGAAAGCGCGAAGCTGTTAAAAACCTTTTTCCTTGAGGGTCGTAGTTCCAATGAACAACCCGCCTTATACCCCTCTTTGAGTTTGTTTATCTTTTAAAAGGTGAACCGTACCTCGCAAGTGACACAAAAGGTAAGTTTTTGATTCTTTGGTTCGGGAACTTATTAATGGATAATACTTCAGTTGAAAGTATTATATGTTGGTGTTCTTTTACCAACTTGATTGATTTTTATTGATAATTAAAGACAATGTTTTTATCTTTTTGGTTTTTCTTTTTTTTTATGATAATTATACTAAAAAGAAAATGAAAATATTTTTGTACTTTTAGGGTTTTTTTTATAAAGCAAATAACTTCAAGAATGAAGGATCTTCAAAAACTAAGTTTCAAACAGTATGGATAATCGACTCACAGCCTCCCCGGCAGCGGCGCCAAAAATTGGTTATGGTTTAAATTAACACCTTTATATATATAATATATAATAAAATATATATAATAAGGATAATCTAAAAATAATCAATGAAACCGAGAAGTAGTATAGAATATTCCCGGGTCGTTTATCCCCAACGAGGCTGGACTTGAAAATCGGTATAGTCGAAAAGTTAGAATTTGAATGATATTAATGATTTGGGAGTTTAGAAAGCTAAATTCACTAATAAGCAAAAACGATTGAGAAAAACCTAAAAATTATAAAATTAAACAGAAAAACGAGAACAGAAATCCTGAACAAGGGGTCAAAAACATAAAATCTTAAAAATTAACCCTACAAAGAAATTTTTACTTCTAATCTACTCTAGGTGACTAAAAATGAAGTTTAAAAAAGACTAGACTAAAAAACGAGTTAAAACGAACTTTAAAATGAAAAAACAAAAACGGGGCTAAATCCCGTTCTTTAAAAGATAGAATTTTGCAAAAATGACCCTACGAAAATGAAAATAATTTTCCTAGATTAAGAATGATAAAATAAAATTTTGAAAAAAAGATTTATATTTTTTTGACTTTTTATGTATTTTTTATG
>BQNB010087103.1:0-28006 GCA_026074375.1 Tanacetum coccineum
CACTACTGCACCAAGCTCTAGGTCATGTGTAGTATACTATCATCGATGAATACAATCATGAATACTATCGGTGCGTTAGTCAAGCTAAACGGCATTACTTGGAACTCGTAGTAACCATAGCGAGTCCTAAATGCAGTCTTTGGAATGTCTTCCTCACGAACTCTGAGTTGATGATAACCAGATCTCAGGTCGATCTTAAAGTAGACTATTGACCCTTGGAGTTGATCGAATAAGTCATCGATCCTCAGAAGTGGGTATCGGTTCTTCATAGTAAGTTTGTTTAGTTCACGGTAGTCGATACACATTCGAAAAGAACCATCTTTCTTCTTGACAAACAAAACTGGTGCTCCCCAAGGTGAGGAACTGGGTCTTATGAATCCTATGTCAGAAAGTTCCTGCAATTAAGTAGATAACTCTTGCATTTCGGCTGGTGCTAATCGATACGGAGCTCGTGCTACAGATGCAGCACCAGGGACTAAGTCGATTTGAAATTTAACTTGTCGAGCAGGCAGCAATCCAGGCAAGTCTTATGGAAAGACTTTCGGAAATTATCGTACGATTAGCACATCCTCAAGTCTCTTCTCCTTCGACTTATCATCAGCCTTCTTGGATGTAACTTGCGCTAGGTATACTTGACATCCTTTCTCAATATACTTCTGGGTCCTCGTATACGATATGATGTGCAGCTTACTTCCGCCGTCGCAATTATCACCTCAGATTATCAACACCTCATCTCCATAAGGAATACGGACGACCTTCTCGTCACAAACGATCAACGCGTGGTATTTTGCCAACCAATCCATACCGATGATGACGTCAAAACTACCAGGTTCTACGGGCATTAGGTATATGTCGAACGGATGACCTAATAATCCTAACGTGCAACCTCTAAGAACAACATTTGTTTCTGAAATTCTTCCATCAGCAAGTTCTACGGCATAACTAGTATCTAAAGTGGAAGGTGTAATATCAAGCAAAGCACTAAAGGTAGACGACACAAAACTTCTATCGGCGCCCAAATCAAATAACATGGATGCATAACAGTTATTGAGAAGAAACGTACCTGTGACAACGTTGGAATCAAGGTTTGTTCCTCCTCCACCAATGGCGTAAGACTTTGTTGTAGCCTCATTACCTCCAGTTTGGTTTTCAGTCTTGTTTCCAACTCTGTTTCTTGTCTAGTTTCCACGGTTCTGATTCCTCAACTTAGGGCAATCCTTCCTAAAATGTCCCGGTCTTCCACACTCGTAACAGACAACACCCTGATGATTTCCAACTAGAGCTCTCTGAGTGTTTAGGGTAATAATCGCCGTACAATCCCTAGTCAGGTGTCCAACCTTCTTACAGTTATTGCACTTCATTGTACATGGCCCTACATGGTGGTATCAACTTGCACTTGTTGCAGTAGGGAAGAGATCTAAGATACCCCGTTTTCTCATTGTTCCCATCCATATAAGCTCTTGCCACATTTTGGCCTCCAACATTTTGCCGCTTGAAAACTGGTTGCTGTCTACGATTGTCTCTCGGGTTGTTATCCAACCTTCTCTTTTCTTCATTACTTCTAGCATATCCCTTCAGCTTTTGATCCATTAAGTTGTTGGCAACACGTATTGCATCTTAAAGTTTAGTGGTGTTCAGGGGGGCGGTGCGATTACATTCCCTAAATAGTGTCAGGGAAAAACCTTCTAACGAATCTTCAATTTGGTCTCTCCTCATTTGGGGACCATTCTAGTATACAACAACACCAATTCCTGAAATCTTCTGGTATAAGCAGTCAAGTCATTTCCCTTCACAACCAAGTTCCACAACTCGGTCTCCTTCTTCTGAACCTCGTTTCTTAGACAGTACATTTCTATCATCAACTCTATAAGTTTTTCCTAACTCATGGCATAGGCGGCCTCAATCCCAATTGTTCTCTTATGGGAGTTCCACCAAGTCAATGCACTATTCAGAAGCGTGCACGTAGCATACTTCACTTGGTACTTCTCTAGACAGTTGCTAATGTGGAGCACCGTTTCCATCTTCACAAACCAATGAGTTAATCTAACAACTCCATTCGTCCTATTAAAGCTAAGTGGCTGGCACTTCAGGAGTCTTGATTTGTGCACTCTAGAAGGCACAATCGTCCAAAGTTTATAGCCATTTCTATCCCTCTGTTTCATTAACCCATTTCCATTTCCTCCATTTCTATTTTCCTACATTCCATTCCTTATTTTCCCTTTACTTTCTTTCTTGTCCACCCCCATCTCTCATAAGGGGTTCAAGGTTCCTGGCAGCGTTACGAGCTCCCAACGCTCCTGCCATTTGGTGATCAACTTGTTCCTTAATTCCTTCACGTGTCCTTGATGCTCCAGATCGGGTGTTAGGCATTGTCCTACATCATAATAATACACAACACGATGAAATTTCATGGTGATTATTAACGGGGTTTGAATAAAATAACAAGTATTTACACGGAAATACAAAATCATTATAACTTCATGATAATGCCACGATTTAGTAATAATGCAATATGCATTAAGCAATAGAAAATACCGTTAAGTTAAAAATATCAAACATAGGATGGTAACATTAGATTTCATATCATCAATACTAATGGTTACAACACGGTTCCAAAATATAGGATTTATAAATCCCTAATAACTAGCTACTACTAGGTGCTACGGGTCAACACTAGGATATTTAAGAAATAATCTAAGAACTGTAGCCCAGATGCCTCCTGGCAAGCCTCAAGCCTAGCAATCCTCCTGCGATTATAAAATCTAAAATGCCAAACTTGTCTCATCTCCCTCTGAACACGCAACTCCCTACGCTGAGACCGGGAAACTCTTTGACTCGCAACATCCATCATGTCTCTAAGTCTCATATTATCCTGCTCTAGCTCTCTGATCCTCTCTAACATATCAGCACTCTGTTGTCTTGTCACTACGATCCTGTGTCCCTGATCCCTCTGGACACTCTCAATAACCTGAACACAATTGGTATGTGCTTAAATACACATACCATTTACCTAGGAAAACGGACTTAAATGACCAAAAACGTACCAAAAATACATTGTATTTGTATGTTTTTTTTTTCCCCCCCCCCCCCAAAAAAAAAACTTTTTTTGGTTTAAAAAATTTTTGTGCCCAAGAAAGGATATTCACGAAAAGGACAAAAATGAAGCCAAAACAGACAAAATCGAGCACGAAATGGAAGAGCGTGAAAAGTCAAAAAGTTAAAGTCAAAGTCAAAGCCAAAAAGTTAAAGTCAAAGTCAAAGACAAAAAGTCAAAGTCAACCCTGCAAAGTCAAAGTCAAAACCGAAGTCGTAACTGAAGAAATACTTAATGGGACAACTCGCACCCATCTAATGGGTCGGGTCAGCCCATTAAATCATTTATAGTAAGACTTACAAGCCAAATCCCTTATTTCATCATACGTGGTCCCATATTTCAAAAGCCTAAACCAACTTAACAGCCCACCAATATGGCTGTTAAGTCTGTTATCACCAAAAGGACTATTCTTGCAACAACAAAATACAACATCAGGGGCCATTTCTGCCAACACCCCTAAGTTTTCTCACCATAAGGACTTTCATTGCAAATATACTATACAAACTTAAGGGCCAGTCTTGCCAAACCCTCAAACTCTTACCCTGTTATAACAAATAACCCAAAAACCAAAATTTCCCGCCAAAACCCACTATACATCCCTTCCAGTTTCACGTGCTACTGTAGCATACAGCCAAAACTTACCCCACTTCACAACCGGCCAAAGCCACCTTGGCAATCCCTTGCAAGGTGATTGGATAAGACATAATTAATGGCTGTGATTGATTTGCTTGGAGCCAAAGAAAGATTGAAGGCACATAGTGATGATTGGAAGGTCTCTCTCACAAGAAACATAAGAAGCACACCTGTGCTTTGTAATTATTATATAAATAGGCTTATTTTTCCTTTGTAAGGAGTATCTAGTTTTAAAGTAACTTAGGAGTAGTATAGTTTTTACTTTTACTGTTTTTATTAATGTTTTATGTCATTTAAATTCTGTTATTGTACTTTCTTTTTTAGTCTTGTAAAAGTTTTAAATATTAATACAATTTCAAGTTTTATGCAAAAATTTTGTTTTTCAGTTAATGCAATTTGTGTTTTAAAAACTGTTTGTTAAGCTCATTTTACTCTCTTGTACTTATTCTCACTCAAACAAGGTCACTCAAGCTTGTTTGAGCTTATTGTGTAAAGATTAGAAAGCAGTTTGTTGGAATTGGTTCAGGTTATTGGATTGGTATTTGGAAAAAGGGTAATAAGCTGTTATGGGTTATAAGCCAGAGATGGAAGGGCTGGTGGTGCAATAAGCTGATTTAGAGTAAGGTTAGGGTAGTTGGTTACTCATCCTAGAGCTTTGGACCACTTGTAAGACCAAAATCTCTTTTCTAGATTATCTTTGTAGCTTATATTAATTCTGGTTATTTTGCTTTTTAAATGCTTAATTTGTCTTTATTATGCTTATTTGATTTAGTTTAATGCAAGTTTTATTCTGTTTTAGCTTTAATGTTAAATTTTAGTTTCTAAAGGGGTGTTTGGCATAAGACTTAAAATGGGTCAAAATTGGTTCAAAATCATTTTGGGTCATTAAGTCACTTTTGAACAACTTTAATTAAGCCTTCTAATCTGTTTTTTTTAGGTTTTAAAGTTTAATATCAAGTTCTAAGGTGTTTTATGCAAGTTGTCTAAATCTGTGGTTATTTCACTTCTTCAAACTGTTTAAACATGATTGTTGCTTAAAAGTCATTTTGAGGACTTGGTTATGCTTCTAATTTGGTCATAAATGCAGTAGGAAAGAGTCGCATAAGTTTCCATTTGGCCATTTTAAATTTGGTTAAAAATCGGTCAAATCTTTGTTTCATTTTTTTTAAATGTCAGTTTTCAATTTCTATTTTGAGTCAGGTTTAAGTTGTTTTAGGATTTGATTTTTATTGTACAGGCTCATTGGGTGTCAAGCTCAGTCTGTTTGAGCTTTTTATTGTTTCAGTTTAGCTTTTTTGAGTTTAAAGCCAAGGCTGCATAAGCCCTTTTGTCTTTTAAAGAAAACCAAACTCAGCATGCACTGAATCAAACTGTCCTTTTCTTACGCCCTTTTTCCTAGCTTATTTATTTTTCAATATTAGTGATTTAGGTAGCTTATAGTATGGGCTTTAAGTTCTTACAAGTCATTTTGCCATAATGTTCCATTTAGTTGCTTAAAATTAAGCTTAAAAGTCCCCTTTTGGGCTGTTTGGCTTATAGTTTTAGCCAAATTGCTCATTTGCGTTTCAGTGCTTTTCAGTCTGTTTTCTAGGCTTATTATTGCTCCTATGTGCTTATTAGGGCTGGCTAGTTATCTGTCTTTACTTATTTGCCTTTGCCTTTTGCTTATTAGTTCTAAAATGGCCCTTAGTTTTGCCATTTAATCACTTAGTCTTAAAATGCAAATCTGTCACTTCTTTTGCTTATTTCCCAACTTAATTTAGAGTTTTATAAAAAGTTGTGTTTGTTAAAGTTGCTTATTTTTGTCTCTTTTATAAGTTTGAAAAAGAAAATTTCAAAAAAAATGGTTTATAAAAAAGGAGAGGCATGGGAGTCGAACCCATGACCTCCCCCTTTGCACACACACGTCCCAAACAACACACACACTAACCATTGGCACCAGTAAGGCCATCTGTTTATTCTTTGCACAATTAATCTTTTTACCTTTTTTTACCCATCTTAGTTATCAGCCTTTTGGGCTTTTTCCCAGCTTATTCCAATAAGCTGGCAACCCCATTTTATTGTTCTTAGATCAAGCACTGTGCAATGCACTTTTCCTTAATTTTTCAGATTTTTCTAAAATAGTTTAGTATTTTTAATCATTTTATTTCATTAAAAGTGTTTTAAATTCATATAAAAAAATATAAAAGTAAAAAAAATATAATTCTATTTTAGAAAATTTTCTTTTACCATTTAGGACTTAGAAAAATTAAATTTGTATTCGTAGGGTTAAAATTATAGAATTTTGTTTTTTAAAGAGCGGGATTTGGTCCCGTTATGGTTTTTCTTCGTTTTTTCACTTTAAATGCTTACGTTTTTTATTTACTTTTCTTTGTTCTTGCATTTTATACACTTAGGATTTATAAAAAGTTAAAAAATCATTTTAGGATTAAATTTTGATAATTTTGGTTTTAAGTCACGTTTTTTTAGGGTCCCCGTTAACGTTTTTAATTTCGTAATGGTTTTGTTTTTAGTTTAGATTGTTTTTAATTTTTTTTCCCTTAGAATTAGAAAACCATTCAAAGCCTTTATAATTCAAACAATCGATAATCAAAACCGACTCTCGACTTTCTATTGCATGCCTGTTGGGGAGAACGGACCCGGGTGATCACTTGCCGGAATCAGTCTTAATACATACCCGTGAGTGTGTTGACCTTTTTCCCTAAAGGGGGGTTGACTAGGTTGACTTGCGGGATTTATATTTTGATATTGTATATTATTCTATTTGATATATAATTACACCTATCATAAGGTGGTTGTCTATTTGATCCGAATATCTCAAATTATGATCATGATAACCTCTTTAAACCATTCTCCCAAGTTCATGCGTGACCTCTACAGCTCCCTCTTGAGCAGGCTTAGGAATATCATCAGCTACCACTGGGTGAGTAACTCTATCAACTCTAACCTCAATTGGGCCAGCTCTATTACCGTGTCTCGATTCAATAGCCTCAACTACAACCAATAGCTACATCCCGTTATCTCTAAGAGCATCCGCATAAGCGATACACTCGTCAATCTCTGCCTGATTCTAAGGGTCAATGTCAATCCCATCACTCCTCACAACCTGAACATCCTCCTCTAAATTAATCCCTCTAGACCTAAACGACTCAAAACCCTTCGCCGAACTAACCTCTACATACGTCGCTGACTCAGAACTCCTAATCCTCTTAGGTAATGGTAAAAGATCAGCATGTACATAAGACAATGCTCTAAGGGTAGGTGAAGATAATGGTATAGATGCAGCAGGGGATCTACTCCTCTTGGGAGAAGGACTCGCAGAAGAAGAATTATGAGATGGTCTATCAAAAATAGCAGCAGATGAATGATGAATACTCGGTACCAATGAACATAAATGATGACTAGGTCTCATACCCGATGATGGTGTGGGTAATGAATGATCAGAAGATGAACGACTAGATGTAGAATCAGATAAAGTATCTGCAGAAGAGTCCGAAGAAGTCTTTGATGATGAACTCGGTGATGAATCCCTCGAGATTCATCCAAGAGAATCTGATCTGAGAAGAGTTAGTCAATGAATGTCTCGACTGCAGATGATGAAGTGGTAATGATCGAAACACTTCTTCCTGCAGTCATCATGTGTACCGGCGATTAAGTATGGTAGCAGTTACGGCAATCGGACCATAAGGTATAGGTTGTCCAGGTGCAAGAACCATGACTCGACGTCGAAGTGCACCAGATGCAACAGGTGATCTCTGGGTAGAAAGGGTAGTCTCAGTGAATGGTGTACCATGGGTAGGTGATGGTGGTGTATCAGGTATATCACTGTCTGAAGAATCATCGGTCGATGAAAGAAATGGTGAAGTAGCTGGTAGTGGTGGTATATGATCTGATGACGGATCCTCAGATGGATCAAACTCCGTATCAGATGCGGGTGAATAATCAGGTGATGCGGGTGTATAATCAGGTGATGGTGGTATAGTGGGTGAAACATTAGGTATCAGTATGGTATCAATATGGGTAGTAGGTGGAATCACAGAAGGTGTAGTGTCAGGGATAGTGGTAGGGATAGTACCAAACAAGATAACTCGTCCAGTAGATGTCCCCACACTCTCCTTAGACGAATCTGATGAAACTAAGATAACAGAGATAGCCATGACCTGCACAAGCAAAAGTTTATATAAATATCCTTTATACCAACCATGCATGATGCGGGAAAAGAATGATCAAATGGGTAAATGAACGAATGAATGAATGAATAAACCATCGAATGCAGTACCACAAAAAGAATGCAATATAATTATAGTAGTATTAGTTATGCTTAGTACGTAATTACATAGTTACCATATATATATTAGTATATGTAAAATCACGTAAGGCCCACATATAATCAGTAGGATCACATATAATTCATCGTAGGGTTCACATAATTGTTATAGACCAGACTCTGTTTATACTATTGGTTCTCTATACTTCGGCTCTTGATACCAATCCGTCACACCCCCAAATAGGGTCTCGTCCGATTAGTGTCTGAGGGTGTGACGTCACTGAATATCTATAACACCTCTAAATTGGGTCGCAGCAGAATATGGGTTGAGAGTGTTACTTCATAGATCAATAGCACAAGATATATATATGAGAACGGCCATTAAAAGTCGTTTAAAACTGATACATTGGATTTAGTAAATTGTTTGTTACAAAAACCCGAAGCTTCACATGTTTACTTGTTCAAAATACAAAGATTCTAGCCCATAACAATTATACAAAATGTAATGCGACCAAATCTTTAATGCATGACCTCCTAAAAAACATTGCTTAAAACGTCAACAATAATGTTGGTGAATTCATAGGTTTGTAAAATGTATAATGTTAGGGAACTTACAAGATTTCCCTAGATAATGCAACAGATGCCAAACATCGTTAAATATGTAATCACGTTTTCTAAGCTCATAACACTAAAGCTCGACATGTATTAAATGCAATATAAATTGACAACATTGCCCGTGATGATGTTCTAACCCGCAGCATCCTATGTCTGACATGGTATACGTTCGTTTGTCCAATGATAGCTAATCACTAGAACGAGGATGTCAATCCCAATAGATCTATTTATAACATTCGCACTCACAACAAGTAATTGACAGTTCATGATAATGGGCTCAGATGGGTTATCGCTACTTAGGCAAAACACGTAATCATGATGTAAAAATGTCCACTTGTAAATCATTATAAATGTAAAACGTGGCGCTATGAACTCACCTTAAGCAAATAGTAATATCGTCAATGGAAAAGTCAGCATGAAAAATGACGCTGGAAACTCTAATCGTCACCTAAATAAGTAATATGCTTTTAATATAATGGAAACTAGAGTGCAATGATGCAAATGCATAATATCAGTCCTATATCACCCGTACACAGTTGCGTTTATGTTTTAAAAGTTAAAACGTGGATTTCGGAAAAGAAGAATATTTATTTTAACGTTTTCAAAAGTTCTAAATATTTACGAGTTACCTACTTTATCGACTAATAGCTCCTTCGTCATGGATCCTAAAAATGTGAGTCCGGGGTTTCTAAAAACTAGAAGTTATGTACTTTAAAAAGTCAGTTTATTATTTCAACCAACTCGGACATTAACTGCCTTGAAAATAGTGCCCAAGTAGGCTGGTCGCAAAGATTTGCCTATTTGCAATAGATGCGAGGTCAATATTTTGGCGGACAATAACTTTCTCAAATCTACACCTTTTTTAGTGATTCTAGGGGCCGTGGAAAGCTACCCGCCGCGACTACAATATCCTAAACTATCACAAAATCTAACTTTAAAACTAAAGGCCTCGAATTTCAGCTCAAAGTATGCTGCCCACGACTTTTTATTCTTTTTGACAGCTTTACATGTAATTTTGCAGATTTTTATTTAGTCGTAACTTGCTCATCCGACACCCGTTTTTAGTGATTCAAATTGCTATATTCACATCATAGTGTCCTATACAAGATACACTACTGCCCTGACCCTCAAACCCAGCCTAGAATGGTCGTGGTTATTCTCAAAGTTACCCATTTTCAATTTTTATCATTTTTCCACATCCTTTGATTTTAAGAATTAAGCTATGAGATTATTACTCTTGGGTCTAGGTTTTGAACACAACATCTAGGTGACCTTAGAATGAAGTATAGTAACAAGGTCTTAATTGAAAATTCCATTTTAAGTTGGTTTTTATAAAAAAAGTGCATACATCAGAATAGTTGCATCTTTTTATTCAAAATTCTTGTTTTTAAGTATTAACATGGCATGAGTGATATAAGATGGATTCTATATGATGTGAAGAGTGTAAAATAAGTATGAATAAGTATGGATATAAGCTAACTCATGAGATGAGATGATAGTGAATATAAACCCGAAAATCTAACTATGAAAATCCTAGCGTTATCAATACCTAAGCTTCCAAAATAACTAATACCCAAAACCTTGCACCCACAATCTTTGTTGCTGCTATTTTGTGGATAGAGGAGGGAGAGAAAAGAGTGAGTAGCTTTTGTTTTTGTGTGAGAAATGAAAGTGAATTAGGATGCTATTTATAGGAAAATTTGAAGAGCTAACTATGTATTTTCCTTAGTTTGGTTAAGTGGTAACAAGTATGGTTATGAAATGAGCTCTCAAGGGGACCAAGGCATGCATGAGAGAGTATTTTAGGCTACAAGAGTCGTGATTTGTAAGAGGGTGCAAGGCAAGTGGGAAAATTCTAGTCATTCATTACAACTTGCCTATAAATATCTTGTAGTATATATGTATTAAGTAGTATTTGTATATAAATAATATATGGGCTGATTTATTTAAGGTATAAGGAAAGAAATGATTAAATTTTGATAGTGTATAAGTATTGTGGGTATTGGTAAATATGCATGCATAAAAGATCAAAACGCGAATCGCGAGCGTTTTACGTAACACATAAAAAATAAAGTACCAAAAGTTATAAATTATCTTCGTAATAATTATATAACACTTTCTTGACGTAAACTTTACTTGTTTGATGTCCGTTTACGTTAAATGTTGATTTTTAGTTTACGCGATTTAACTTAACGATTAAAATTAAAATCAAACGCGCAAAACCCTAAAAATAAATAATGTAAAATATTGGGTCGTAAATGACTTGAAAATACGAATTGTTACAATATCTCAAGTACAAAGCATAAAGAACGACCTCTAAGGGTACGTTCTAATATAAACACCGTTGCATAAATTCAAAATATTAATAAGTTTTACATTAATCAAATTTAAAAGATTCAAAAGTTAAAATGCGGAAGCTTAAATAAGTTCAACAACGGTATTTGAAGACATAGATAAATTTCTGGTAAACCGGTCCAGGCAAATTAGTCTTCTGTACTAAGTCATTGCAACAACGATCCATGCTACAGAACCTGAGAAAAAACAGGCTTTAAAAACGTTCAACATAACGTTGTGAATTTCATAGGTTTGTTCAAACGTAATTACTGTGGACCACAAGATTATCAAAATGTATGCGACAGTTATAGGAGATACAACTTCACATAAAGAGGCATTTACGTTACATTAAGCTCATGACATCGAAGCTAATACTAAAAAATAGCATGTACACTGCTATATAAGGCTTGCCCTTCAGGTGTCCGACCAAAGACCACCTAACTAGTTTCGACATGACATATATCCGTTAGTTCTTGGCAAACTCGAATTAGTAAGTGCTTCTTACCCGGATAGGGATAATTAGTCCTAATAGATCTATTGATTCACTCGCGCTCACTTAACCAGCCACTCAGGGTGATTAACAGTTCATGATAAGTCGGGAAATAGTGGTCTAAACGCTACTTAGGCAACACGTAAATGGGGGATTTCTCACGTATAGTACTTGTGTCCAGTTTTAAAAGCAAGCACTGTTTCTCACCCCAAGTTAGATGCATCAAGTTAGATGTAATATGATAAATGTGAATAATGCGTCTATATCCACTAGAACATGTCATAACAATATAAGCACAATCAACACACATATAGATCTAATGCAAATATAAATGTAAGGTGATAAGGTAAATAAAGATGTAAAGCAAAAAGTAAAAGAAAATGCAAACCGGACGCGATGATTTATAGTGGTTCAGTCACGAAGCACCTCTTCGCCCTACTCCACTCCCTGAGTACCTAACTCGAGGTTACTTTCACTAGTCACAAAGCTCCCTTTAGGCGGAAGAATACGAACACAACTAAGCCTTACACTATTTTGACACTAAGCCAAATGGTCTGAGTTCTACTCCTAGCTAGAACCAATCTATAAGACTAACCAACTACTCACAACAATCACAACTTTCTTCACACACGCCTTCACTTCACTTCATGACTTCACTTCACTTCACGACTTCACTTCACTACTTCTTCACTACAATTCACAACTTTTTCACTACGATTCACAACTTTACTTCACCTAGACACTACTACGATCACACCAATCTAAAACTACTTACTAAGATCACCTCGATCTAACTATACTTCCTATGATCACCACGATCTTACAACTATACACACCATGATCACCATGATCTAACTATTACACAAGTTTGGAATACATGGACTCGATCTATACATTGTGAATGTAAGACATGTCACAAATGCACTAACTACATAACTTCGTATCTTGATGAATACGAGAGTTCTTCTCTTGCACTTGGAGGAATAAGCTTGAATCACTTGGAAATAAATGCTTATGATTACATGATCAAAGGTTTTTAGAATATGTGTGAGATGTATAAACTAATTTGGGACAGAAAGAAAAGGTGCAAAGGGTTGGAAAATCATTGGGGAATAGTCCAGCATTTATAGGCAAACTGGGTTGCCTTTTGGTCTGGGCGGTCCCCTTAGTTAGGGTGCCGGTCCCTTTAATAATTAAGGGACCGCCCTTATAATTAAAGGGGCCGCCCAGGCCAGACGCTCCCTTTTTTGTCTTTTCTAGGGGAGGTGTTTTCTGGAACATTTCTAGCCGTTTTTAGGTAGAAAATTTAAATTCAAAATATTTATTTTGAATAAAACATTTTTTTAATCTAAAAATATTCTGTAAAAGTTATAAAAATGTTTGTAACATTTTTATAAAAAAATGTGAGCTTGAATAAAAATTCCTTTGATCATAAAATGCATAAAGCATTTATTTATTCATACCTTAAGTGATTTACGTCGGGTGCAAACTTCGTTGAAGCAGACTTGAGACGTCGAGAGATGTTTTTGTATGAATGCATTGATGATTTATGATCACGAGTAACTTAAGCACTTTACGTTATGTGTTATAAGTTACATGTTTGTCATCACTAAAACATGAAGAGAATGTATAGATTAAATATCATAATATTTCTACCAACAATCTCCCCCTTTTTGATGATGACAAAATATGTAAACTATAACTTATAATAGAATGTATAAGTTACTTGTTTACGCTTTTCTTCCTTTTGTCGAACACAAAAAAGGTGGATACTCCAAGCCATTCATTCCATTAGATGAGACTTTTACTAAAGAGGTGAGCTTGCATCATCCCAAGTGAAGCCTTACTACCCTTAAGCTTATTTCACTCCTATGACACTTGCAACCCATTTTATATACTGACTCTAGCGGATCCATAGATCAAATTTGTTGCAAATTCTTAACCTACATTAAGGGTTGGTTTCGTGCAACATAATATATATAGGAGCGATATTAAAGGGTTGGAATACACATATCAAGAAATGTGTAGATGTCATAACGGTTGCAACTCCCCCTCGGTGTATGCTCCCCCTTGTTTGGGGCACCAAGGAATCAATCTACGAAAGTGTGCTACAAAAAAATTAGTAGAAAAGTGCACATATATATACCAACAATGATAGCTAAATATATATAGCAATACACTAACAGGGAACAAGACATGTATGTCTTAGATATATGCACTCTAAACTATGACATTTTAAAAGAAAATTTAAAACCTAGACACATGCATTCGTTGTTATAATAACAACAACCTAAATCCATGATAAAAGGAATCATGACATATACTTAAGACACAAGAATGTTTAGGAACCAATGATAATGTTCGACCGGTACATGCTTAAGGACTAAGACTTGACCAACACCCTTCGGTATAATACCGACTTTAATAAACGAGAAGGAAAGGGTAAAGGAAATGAGGGAACAGATGATGGAAAACTAAATTTCGTTTTATTGATTGAGAATGACATCTCCAAGATTCATTTGGTATAAGGGAGTATGACATATTATGATTGAAATGTTCCTTATTGGTATCGTTAATCTACTATAAATAGTAAGGAAGTAATATATACCATATTAGATAATAGAAGACAAAATAGCTAAATAAAAGTTAGACAAAATAAGATTATAAAAGCTATATAATTAGGAGAAAGTATATAGTTATAATACTAAACACTTAGGCCCTAAAATGCAACTATATGAAGGACTCCTAGGTTATAGTCTAGGTCAAACCACCTACTTCTCTATAACCAAAGGCTCTGATACCAATCTGTCACACCCCGCCAAGGCAGAAACACGAGGCGTAACATCATGGATATCATCACAACACAATGGTGTTAACAATAGAGAATCACTACTTGCATAACCAAATATAAAAGACATGATGTGTCATGACAATACCGAAAACAAAAGAACGACATCTTGTATTAATGAAAAAGGGATCTCATCAATACAAAGACAATGTCTTACAACCCTATTAAAGCTAATAACATTCAAGAATTCATGCAACAATTATGAAACAAAATCAAATGAGAACTTCCAATGCCATCCTAATGGTCTCTCTAGCCACTTTTATTAACTTCAACACCTTCATAACGCTCACCTGAAAATGATGCTTAAAACGTCAACACAATGGTTGGTGAGAGTCATAGGTTTTACGACACCAACACAAGATTTAAATCAATTACTGTGATTATAAAAAACAAAACATGGCAGGACAATTAAGCTGACTATTATACATGCTAACATGCATTCGTCTAAACAATCACCATTGGGACGGAACGTGTCCCCCGATCCAAACCACAAAGTTCGTCTTACAGTCATGGAGAGGAATGTTATCCCCGATCCCAGACTCTTGGTACCGTATCTACACAATAACATACCCACACAAAGTAGGCGAAACCTCATACCCACAAAGTAGGCGAAAACCAATCCAATGTCATACCCACAAAGTAGGCGAAACCAATACAACATCATACGACATGCAGCACATAAACATATAATAGCTACATAAAAGTCCATGCGTCAATTAAAACCACATAACCACAGTAATTAAAACATTTCAAAACATATTTTGCATCATTTCCATCCCAAGAAAACATAGTAAAATGGGACTATGAAACTCACCTGATTGCTCAGCTACTTGACAGAATCTTGCACAAAATCTAACATAACAAAAACACAAGTTACACTCGGTTAGGCTAAATGCCCAAGCAAATGTAACAACCATATGATGGACTTCTAATCCTTACACTAAGTTTATTATCCTTTAATTACATCTCCCACATCATTATCATACCCTATATAACCTTAACCATTAACTTCCACTTTCACAGTTTCTGGCTGAATTTTGTAGTCACTTTATGACCACAAATAAAATACCAAAACACCTAATTGATGATTCTACTTACATACCCTAGCTCCTCAATGAGTTGTGATCTACTGTGATTTTTTAGAAAAAATAATATTAAGTAGAACTATTTTATAAAAATTCATCTTTACAAAGTACTCAGATTCGGACCTGAACGCACACCAAAAAGTTTGACATCCTTAAAAATACTTAGAAAATGTTTTATCGCTAGCCCTTCGAACTGGAGTTAATAGACACCTAAAATATGATCTCTGATTTTTGGCTAACCCTAATTTGAATTTTAAGTAGGGGTTTTACTCCCCGAAATCAGACCCAAATCTGACCCGAATTTACTGCTTTGACAACTTTTCTTACGAAAATCATTAGACAAACTTCCCGACCTCGAATTCAATCGTGGCCGGACTTTTTGAAAACTAGACTCTCTGAACTTATCAATGGACATAAGATTCATAAGGAAAAACGTTTTTATCATTAAGATATCATCAGTTGAACACAGCCTTAAAATCTGCCAAACCCTAAATCATAAATTAACGCGATTTAACCCTAACCATTTACACCAATATGATCCTAATCAAACCCTACACACTCTAGCATGATTAATACCTTCTTAATTACAGAAGTTTTAAAACCCTAATGATCCACCATAATAATTGTTACATGTTTTAAAGAAAACTAAACAACTAGAGTTTAAAAACATACCTAAAAACCTAGATTTGATTACACAAACCACCAACTTGAATCTTGATAAAAAAATCTATTTTTTCCTGCTTGGGGTTTCGGTCGACCAAAAATAACAAAGGGGAAGGAGAAGAATGATTTGTATTTATAGTGTTACAAAAAGGGTTTTAGATAATTACCTTTTTAATAATCCTACTCAAATACAAATTTGTTTTATAATAAAAAAAAATTCTTAATAACCGGCCGAACAAACTCCCCTTTTTTTAATTATTATTAATTACATATTACTCTATAATTTTGACTTTTTTTTTATAAAACCTCTTTTTTCTACCTTTCAAACCTTTTAAATTAATACTAGATTAAATGACTATAAATAAATTTCATTTCTAATTTTATTTTACTAACTTAATAAAACTAAGTTCTAATTTCTATATTTTCTAAACTAAACTTTTAATTTTACTAACTACTAACACTTAAAGATATAAATACGTATACATATACATAAAAATACGTACACACATAGAATTATACTATCATTTTCATTGTCACTAAAATGTGAACAAAATGAAATACGCAAAACAACCATAAATTCAATCACAATGAGACGATCACGCTCCATGGATTGATAACCAACTCATATAAGAAAAACATAAACACATAATTATTATAGCACATAATGATATTTAAGACAATAGTAAACGTTTGCATAACATAGCGCAAGGCAAACAGTTGTCACATCAGTAATCCCCCTTAGATAAATTCGTCCCGAGATTTAACTACTAGATTCCCAGTATCCCCCCCCCCCCAATATTTAACAAACCAGTTTGGGGAATACCTACTTTCATATGGTCCTCGCACTCCCATGTAAACTCAAGAACACGCTTTGAATTCCAACGCACTTTAACAATTGGAATCTTAATACATTTTAAAGTCTTAACCTCACGGTCCATAATCTCTATTGGTTCTTTGAAAAAATGAAGAGTTTTGTCGATCTTGATCTCGTCCAATGGAACATGAAAATTAGCATCCTCCAAACACGTTTTCAAATTTGACACATGGATTGTGTCGTACACCTCGCTCAATTCCTTAGGCAATCTTAACCTATAAGCTACAGGGCCAATCCTTTCAAGGATTTCAAATGGTCCTACATACCTTGGTGCCAACTATCTTTCTTCCATAATGCATCACACACCTTTCAAGGCAACACTCTCAGTAACCACTGATCTCCAACTCTCAAACTCTATGGGCTTGGCGCCTATTGTCAGCATAGCTCTTTTGACGATCTCTTGCCGCTTTGAGCTTCTCCTTGATCAAAACTACCTTGTCAGTCGTCTCTTGTACCAACTCGGGCCCAATCAAACTATTTTCCCTAATCTCAGCCCACAGAACGGGCGACCTATATTTCCTTCCATACAATGCTTCAAATGGAGCACACCGAATACTCGAATGATAACTATTGTTGTAATAAAATTCAGTTAACGATAGGTGAACATCCCAATTGCCACCAAAATCTATCACACACGCCTTTAACATATCCTCTAAATTCTGAATCGTACGCTCGCTTTGTCTATTCATTTGAGGATGATAAGCTGTACTCATAACCAATCGCGTCCCTAAAGATTTTTGTAATGTTTTCCTAGAACGCGATGTAAAACGTCCATCTCAATCCAAGATAATCAACACAGGAACTCCATGTCGAGCGACTATCTTATCGATGTACAACTTTGCCAATCTCTTAGTACTATAATCTTCTCACATCGCCAGGAAATAAGCCGACTTGGTCAGCCTATCGACTATTTCCCAAATCGTATCATGCCCACTCTTCGTCTTAGGTAACTTGGTGATAAAATCCATGGTGATCTTATCCCACTTCTATTCGGGTATCTCGAGTTGTTGCAATAAACCCGAGGGTCTTTGATGCTCATCCTTCACCTTAGAACAAGTTAAACATTTGCTAACATAAGTAGCAATGTCCCTCTTCATTCCCGGCCACCAGTACATATCTCGAAGATCATGGTACATCCTATCTGCTCCAGGATGTACAAAGTACCTAGTCTTATGAGCTTCGTCCATAATTTTCGTTCGCACACCTCCTACTAACGGAACCCATATACGATCTATAAAGTATAAACTCTATGGAAAACTAGAAGGGGGGATTGAATAGTTTTCCAATTAAGAGTCTCCTTTTTTTGGTTTCTTTTTCTTATTTTAGATCTCAAAGTGAAAGAATAAACATAATTAATAAACACATGATATGATATGATAAGTAAAGGATATGTGACACAGTATTTATAGTGGTTCGGCTACAAGGTCACCTACCTTGCCCTACTTCACTCTCTGAGTCACCTACTCGAGAGTTCGAATACACTATTCACCAATACTCCTTTTTGACCCGGCAAAGAAGCCTACAACGTCGCTTACCCTTTTATTCTTGGTGCTAAAAACACCAGGTTCTATACAGAAGAACCATGTCCCCACACAAGCTTACACCCTATTATGATACAAGGATAGATATCAAGTTTCAACAATATGGAACATAATATGTTTATGTGCTTGCCCTCTATTAGGTGTCAAACACCGACACCATTTATAACTTTACACCAAACTCTTATAAACAACACTTAGTCTTATGATTTCATCTTCTTTGAATTACAATGAATGTGAAGTGATATCTTGAGATCAGTAGCTTGATCCATGAGTGATGGGATACCCTTGCTCTAAGAGAGTCGAAGAACTTGATCCTCAAAGGGCATACTCGGTAGAACTTCTTTTATTAAGAAATCTACAAAACACTAAAATGAAAGAATCATGATAGAAGATCAGTGATTAGCTGAATAATAGAGAGGGGGAAAAAGAAGTTATGTAATGAATCCTAAAACCATGAGAAATGAGTTGGTATTTTATACATGAAGGTTACTGTGGGCCGGTTCTGCCGTGCTTATTGCGAATGGAACCGTCCAGCCAAAATTAATGGCACCCGGCCCTACAGTAACCAAATCCGAATTTAACTTAAAAATCTTTAGAAGGATCATAGTATCTTGCTAGATTGTTTTCAGATTTGGTAAGAAAGAGGTCTTTTATTAGTTTAAAATATTTAAGGGTTTTTGTAAGTATTCTCTAATAAAGTGGTTAAATTGTGAAAGGTATTTTTATTCTAAGAATATATTTAAGTGGAGGGTTTGTTTATGAGATAAGTGGGGTTAGAAAACTATTGGTTTAGAACTTATGACTTTTGTTGTTTTGATAAGTTTATGTTTTGTTATTAATCAAAACAATGAAAGATCGTAAAATATAAATAAACGTTTTTACGGTTATCCTGGTCGGAGTAGCTACAAGAAAACATGTTAGTCATAGGTGCAAATGATAAATAATTGACTTATTAGTGGGTCAATCTCAATGCTCCCCCTTGACGAATGCTCCCTAAGATGGATTTGTTAAGCAATTATAAGACCAGCATTAAATGTTTTATAAAAATGAGCAAGATATCATTGCAAGAGATCAAAAGATGGTAAAATAATTCTGGAAGACCGGTTCTGCCGGTGCTGTTCAGTTAACAGAACCGGCTTATAGTCGAACAACACCGGCTGACCTGTGCAGAATCAGCAGTACTCAACTATTTGGCGGCAAGCAATTCTATTCAAATTTTAACCTGCTAAAATTTGATATCCGAGAGCGGATCATATAAAGTAGACATCAAACTAATCATATTTTGAATAGGATTTCATGATGCGACAAACGAGAATCACTACAACACAAAGCCTTGACTATTACAAATCATGAAGTAAAACAAATTGACCTATGTCAACTAAAACTAAAATCATGATTGGTAAACTATCTAAGGCTACTTGATCTTAGTTATTATCTTAAGGTAATTTGCTTGAGAGGTGGTTCAATCGTTCTAAGATGTGATGAAGCATGAACCTAGTTTCGTTTTGGAAATTGTTGATGATGGTCTCGGTCCTTTGGCAATGAGGACATGTGTGTTCATGTCCCCTAGGGGGTTGTTCTAGCCATTGGGTTTGGTCTATAGGTCCAAATGTGCTTGGAAGGGGAAATGATGGGTCAAATGTGGTTGTTTGGGATGAGGTGGTTATGGGACAAAATGGTGGTGGTATTTGAATGTGGGTGATGGATGTGGGAGGTATGAGGCTATTTTCCACATTTTGTGCATTTTGGATAGCCTCTTGGATATTTTGGTGAAAGGTTTGAAGGTTGTTGAGTTCTTGTTGAATGTTTTTCCTTTCTATGAATGGATCGGGTTGAGCGTTGGTCCTATTACTAGATAGGTTGATGGGTCAAAAAGTTGGTTCTTGTAGTGTAGTTTGTGGGAGAGTTTGAGGTAGGTTTTGTAAGATATATTGAGGGAATGGGTTGGTGGTTCTTGGAGGTGCATCATTTGTAGAGGAGAGGTAAGGATGAGGCTCTATGGGAGTGTTTGGAGGAGTAGAAAAAGTGAGGGCTCTAGGAGCCAATGGAGTTGCAAAAGGTTCAACCTTAGGTGTTTGGTTTGAGGTCGGTGGTGGCATGGTGAGTGCTAAAGTGGTATCAATGGTAGTGTTGGGATTGAGTTGTGAATGATTGGGGGAGGTTTCATTGGAGGATAGGTCAATGTAGTCAATTTTGGCTAATTTTCTTGGAGGATTTTGAGTTGAAGAACAAGCACTTGATGCCATAGATTTTTTTTGAAATTACAAGAGATGTTTGCAGGTATTGATGTGTGAAGATGATGGGAGATTAAGTCCTAATTTATAATGAAAATACATGCATAAGCATTTAATGCTTAAACCACTAGAAAAGGCTTAAACATAATCATTAGGTTGCAAAGAAGGTCAAACAAGGCAAAGCCAACTACCTAGCAGTAATGAGACACTCCTATTAAGCATATTTAGAGGCTTGGTTTAAAAAGTGGTGTCCTCAAAACGAGAAACCACCTTCTGTAGAACCGGCTGGCCGGTGCCATTGAGCCAATGGAACCGCCTTGCTGCAAATAGCACCGGCTGGTGCAGGGCACAAACATTAGAATTTGATTTTTCTCAAAAATTCTTAGAAGTCTAAGGCGTTGGCAGGATATTAGTGGATTTTAGTCTACAGGAGGTTTTATCACTTAAAAAGGTTCAAATAGTGTCCAAATTTCTACAAAACGTGCTTATGCCAAACACTCCTTAAAAGAATTATCAAAAGAGAAGTTTTTTGCCAAACTAGTTCCCTAGATGTACAAGCAAGTTAGTAGAGGGAATAAACCAGTGGTTTTTACTGTACTAGATACGTTTATTAAAATATTACAGGGGGAGAAGAAATACATGGATCATAATGTCTTGATAGAACCAAACGCCCCTCCATACAATTAGAGAGGGATAAAAAGTTACACAACACATTATCCAAGTTAACTAGCATACCACACATAATCCAACAAGTTTTAAACATACCCATAAATTGTTTTAATGACACACCATGATATTTTCCCGAGTAGCAAACTCTATTTCTTATTGCAAAGGTAGTGGAAGAGGCACTTGAACAAGCCCTTTGTTTGTTTGAATTCCGGGGATTCTCCTCCTTCAATGGGCGGAAGTTGGTTCATGTAGTCAATAGGGTTGAGAGTGTAGTTACCCACGGGATCATTTTCCATTCCTTGGTTTGGAGGAGGTGAGTCGGATGAGGAGGAAGTGGAGGGGGTAGGAGTTGGTAGACGAGGCCTTTTGCCTTTGGATTTGAACCGGAAGACTCTCTTGTTGGAGAGAGGGATCATGACATGGTCCACAAGTTGAAAGTCATTGGACAAAGGATATGGTTGTTTGGTCCGGACATATTTAAAAAGCCTAGTGAGAAGCATGGCATAAGGGAGAGTCATTTCGCTACTTTGAGTCACACTTATCATTCGATGAGCGATATAGTAAGCAAGATTGAAGTGTTTGCCAGTGGCGAGACAATAGAGCATGTAACACAAGGATGCATTGGGGTGATCTTTGTGACCGGTAAAGCGTATATGGCATTATCCTCTAATGATGAAGTTCCACTTTTTGAATTCATCTCTTAATTAGGTGTTTATCATTTGAAAGAGGTCGAGGACAACGTCTTCTCCTTTTATTTTCCAATACTTGGGTTCGGTTCTTGTGTGGAATAAGGCGTCACGAATCAAGGTTGGATCTTCGTGAGGAGGAGGGTAGAGGTTGGGGTGAGGATCACAATGTCTTGAAAGGGATGAGATAGGCCATTCGGAAGTGTACACACACACCTTCACAAGGAATTTTGAGAATTTGAGCAAAGTTTTCGAGAGTGAGAGTGGTTTTGACATTGTCGATGACGAAAGCAATGGAGAGAGTTCCATTGAGGTTTCGAATGAAGCGAACACTTTTGTAAAATTGAAGAACGAAGACGGGGCAAATTTGTTCATTAATGTCGAGAAGGGACAATCAAAAAACCAATTACCGCAAAGATATTGCCGAAGATTTGGTTCGTCCATCAGGAAGTTAGGAAGGACGAGACCCATCCTATCGTGAAAGAGTGATTTACGAGAGAACTAGTAAACCACTCTTCACTTTTCTCCCTTTCGCCGGTAAAGCTTCCGTATGATATACATGGGGATGTAGTAGGCGGTGTCATGATGATCAACGTCGGTTGATTTCGGCATGATGCACCTAAAATAAAAAGAAATAAGAAAAGACATGATTGCTTCTAAATGCCTAAAGTTTTTCCAAAATGATTAGTTTTATCTTAGTTTTTACGGTGATTAACAATGAAATTCCTTTTATCATCACCCCCTTTTTTTAAATGTGTTTTTGATTTTATAAAAGAATGTGCATGGGTGTATTCCTTAACTAGGATCAAGATGCAATTTGGTAACTAAGATTACTTAAGACTAATTACTTTGTGAAAAGAATTAGGGTGATTTGGTCTTAAGGAATTTTAATCCCTAAAATTTGATTCTTGTAAGTAATTATAAACTAAGAGTTGATTATAGAAAATATGTATGAATTAAAACTTACAATTGGGAGTTTAGAGATGTGAAACAGGGTGAAACTTTGCAAGATTCGTCAATGGAGATTTCTTGGGGTGTGTGAGTTTCAAACAGTGAGAAGATGAGAAGAAGACGTTCAGTTATGTTAGTTCCCCGGTTCTGCCGGTGCTATTCGGAGAACAGAACCGGCTTGGTTTTACAATGGCACCGGCCAGGGCTTGTTTTAAAAATAAAAATATATTTATTTTATATATTTTTTTGTGTTTATAGTGTTATTGTTATTATTAGATTTTTTTTGTGCGAGTGTAATATGGCCTCCTTATTATTTTTTTTATTTTTTTTGTTTTCTATAGAAACATAAAGTAATAAATGTAACAAAAGAAATAATGAAAGATTACATATACATTGATTCAACCCATAATGCGATACATAGAATAGGGAATACAATAGTAATATAAAAAGCTAGAATGAAGAACACGTCTCCATGCGAAAACTTGATCATAGGATATATGAGCATTACGAGAGAGATGATAATTGTGATCAAGACGGGGCTTAGGATTTCCCAGATTTCTTCCATGAGGTAACCGGTGATAGCTTGAGAGAGGGAAATGAGAAGAGGTTTGACTTGTTTGAAAGTTTTTGAATTGAAGGATAAATGAAAGAAGAGAGAGATATGTGATTTTATATAGAGTAGAAGCGGTGATGGGTTATGGGGAGGTGTGAATGAGGTTTTGAATTTTGAATTGGTTTTAACACCTGAAATTTTGCGCCAAGACATCATATCGTAGATAAGGCAGGGATTCGAAAATAGAGAGTGTTGAACTCGGGAAATGGTGTGACAGGAATATTTTAATTATTTAACAGAGTATATATGAATTATTCATAGTACAATTTCATATAGCGAGAGTAGAAGGAAGAGGTAGTGTACCTTATTAAAAGTAGAAGATTTCGAACAGGAGCAACTGATTATCAAGGAAGCTTTTACGGTTTTATAAATATATATAATTTTTTTATTTAGATTTGTTCTAAGAGGAGAATATCATATTTAAGATTGAAAAGATATTATAAAAATTTATTTGAACTCTTATTTTTTTTGAAAATTCCATAGGATACTAGTTTTAGGTTTTGGTTATGTCAAAAGGAAATTTACAAGTTTTTTTTAAAAAAGATTTTAAGTCCAAAAAAAAGTTTTTGTTAAAAGATAGGTGAGCCCATAGTAGAGAGAAGCCCAAACCAAAGAGTGTTCAGATTTGCGGTTCTGTTGATTTACCTCAGCCGGTGTTGTTGGTTGATGTCACCGGTGAAACCGACTTATTGGGCCAGCCCAAAACAGCTTCCTCTCTTTTGCAAATTTTTCCTACGCCGAGATTTTTAAGAAAACGTATAATGGAAGAATGTGTATATGCCGTTTGTTTTTTTTTTAAACATTTGATTGAATATTTGAAGATTTTTTAAATGGAGTTTATTTGAAAAATCTTCGGTAACCTGCTCTGGTACCAATTGTGAAAAACTAGATGGGGGGTTGAATAGTTTTCCAATTAAGAGTCTCCTTTTTTGTTTTCTTTTTCTTATTTTAGATCTCAAAGTGAACGAATAAACATAATTAATAAACACATGATATGATATGATAAGTAAAGGATATGTGACACAGTATTTATAGTGGTTCGGCTACAAGGTCACCTACCTTGCCCTACTCCACTCCCTGAGTCACCTACTCGAGAGTTTGAATACACTATTCACCAATACTCCTTTTTGACCGGAACCGGGAAAAGCCTCACTACTCGCATTACCCCTTTTTATATCTAGTGCTAAGCTAAACACCAGTTCATACAGAAGAACCATGTCCCCCACATAACTTACAAACCTATTATGATACAAAGATAGATATCAAGTTCCAACAATATGGAACATAATATGTTCATGTGCTTGCCCTCTATTAGGTGCCAAACACCGACACCATTTACAACTTACACCAAACTCTTATAAGCAACACTTAGTCGTATGACTTTCATCTATTTGATTACAATGAATGTGAAGTATAATTGAGATCATAGCTTATTCAGAGGAGATGGGATACCCACGCCTCTAAGAGAGTCAAAGAACTGATCCTCAAAGGGCACAACACGGTAGAACTTCTTTATAATAAATCTACAAAACACTAAATAAAAGAATCACGATAGAAGATCAGTGATTAGCTAATATTTAGAGAGAGAAGATTTGTGAAGAATGCCTATACCAAAGAGTAATGGAGTTGGTAATTTATAGCATGAAGGTTTTACTCGTAGCCCGGTTCTGCCGGTGCCATTTTGGCGAATGGAACGGCAGGCAAAAATTAATGGCACCGCTACAGTAACAAATCCTGAATTTATAAACTTCAAAATCTTAAAGATCATAGGTAAATCTTGCTAGATTGTTATCAGATTTGGTAAGAAAGAGGTCTTTTATTATTTTAACAAAATATTTAAGGGTTTTTGTAAGTATTCTCTAATAAAGTGGTTAAAATGTGAAAGGTATTTTTTATTCTAAGAATATATTTAAGTGTAGGGTTTATTTATGAGAGAAGCGGGGTTAGAAAACTATTGGTTTAGAACTTATGACTTTGTTGTTTTGATAAGTTTATGTTTTGTTATTAATCAAAACAAAGAAAGATCGTAAAATATAAATAAATGTTTTTACGGTTTATCGGTATTAACAAACTCTCATCTTCTTTCCTTTCCATCTGTTGATCCAAACCATGTAGCCTTTCTGCAAGTACGTCCTCTTGCTTGAACGCCTCACCCTAGGCTCCTAGTATCATGGAGCGCGAGCGCTGAGAACCCTAGACAGATAGGTCATAGTCATGTTCTCGTACACGTCTAGGTTTTCACGTCGTGGTACTTCGCTTACTTAGTGCATTTGCCACTAACTAGGTCGCCTGTCTACCATGATGGTAGACAGAACTTCTTCACACTCAAATCACTAAATAACTCGATCCACCTCTTTTAGACCGCATATCAACTCCTTCTTATCATAATAGTGTTTGAAAGGCTGAGTATGATCCGTATAGAATGACAACTCTTCGTCTACCATAGTCAAGAGTATAAATGCCATCAAGTTTTTAAAGGCAAACACAATAGCTCCCAATTCTAGGTCGTGCGTTGTATAATTCTTCTCATGGATCTTTAGCTGTCTTGATGCATAGGCAATTACTTTGCCTCTTTGCATGAGTACACAACCTAATCCCTGGTTCGATGCGTCACAGTATACTACAAAATCTTCTACTCCATCAGGTAACGATAGTATTGGAGCATTACACAAATTATCTTTCAAAGTCTGGAATGCCTCTTCCTGTTCCACGCCCCACTCATACTTTTTGTTTTTCTGAGTCAACGAAGTAAGAGGTTTAGCAATCTTAGAGAAATTTGCGATAAAACGTCGGTAGTAACCTGCTAACCCCAAAAATGATCGAATTTCAGATGGTGTTGTAGGAGCTTTCCAATTCTTTACCGCCTCAATCTTACTTGGATCCACGTGAATACCATTCTGGTTGACCACGTGACCAAGGAAATGCACTTCTTGTAACCAGAACTCACACTTGGAAAATTTAGCATACAACTTCTCCTTCTTCAGCAATTCCAACACCAGCCTCAAATGAACCTTATGTTCCTCCTTAGACTTTGAGTAGACCAAAATGTCATCAATGAAAACGATGACAAACTTATCTAGGTACGGTTTGCAAACCCGGTTCATCAAATCCATAAAGACTGCTGGTGCATTGGTTAATCCAAAAGGCATAACCGTAAACTCAAAATGTCCATATCTCGTTCGAAATGCCGTCTTAGGTATGTCGTCTTCATGCACGCGTAGTTGGTGATAACCTGACCGAAGGTCTATCTTGGAGAAATAACGCGATCCTTGTAGTTGGTCAAATAAATCATCAATCCTCGGAAGAGGATAACGATTCTTAATCGTCAACTTGTTCAGCTCTCTATAATCGATACACATACGTAGCGAACCATCCTTCTTCTTGACAAATAACACTGGCGCTCCCCATGGAGAATGACTAGGTCGTATGAAACCCTTGTCTTGCAACTCCTGCAGCTGCCCAGACAATTCTTGCATTTCTGAGGGCGCTAGTCGATATGGAGACTTCGCAACAGGCGTCACTCCAGGAACTAGATCTATGCGAAACTCCACTTGTCGTTGCGGAGGCAATCCTGACAAGTCTTCTGGAAACACATCTTCAAATTCACGTACCACAGATATATCGCTCAACTTTGGTTCATCCTCCTTTGCACTCTTCAATGCTTTGGTGATTCCTACGGCCCGTTCTCCATGTACCCTAAGGATCCTACCATCCTCCACGGGTATTTCTACTACCTTCTCATGACATACTATCACAGCCTTATGTTGGGACAACCAATCCATTCCCACAATCACATCAAAACTTCCATGACCTAAAGGTATTAAGTTTATGCTAAACAGGGAACTTCCTAGTTCTAGTTTGCAGTCACGGATAATTCTATCCACTTCTACTTTCTTACCATCAGCTACTTCTATCACATAACCAGGATTCACAATACTAGGTCTCACATTAAGTAGGGGCATAAATTCAGTAGATATGAAACTAAAATCGGCTCCAGAATCAAATAATACGGTAACAAAGTGATCATTCAGAGAGAACGTACCCATTACAACGTTAGGATCCTGGACCACCTCCATTGCATTCACATTCACGTTGTAAGCTCTTCCTCTAACTTGGTTTCCATTGCTTCGGTTTTGGCTGCCCTCCAAAGCCAATTGATTTCCAGCTTGCCCAGGTGCTTGATTTAACTTGGGACAAGTGTTGCTGAAATGATCTAGACTACCATACTCATAGCACACTCTCGGATTGTTACTCATTCTAACAGCATTCACCGGAGTCACTTGTCTAATTGGTGCCCAACAATTTTGGGCATAATGGCCTGGTTTTTAACAGTTATAACACACATTGCAGGGCCCATTTACTGGGTGATGCGTATTACACTTGCTACACTTGGGATTTAAGTTTGCGAC